>JAXBDA010000358.1:0-91095 GCA_036023075.1 Gaultheria prostrata | reverse complement strand
ATCACTAATATGTGATGGATCTCGAGCTCCGGCCTCCAATGGCTTCTGGTGAAGGCGGCGGTGGGTGGTTCTCGGCAGCAGCACAACGACGGCGGTGGCGGCAGCAGGTAATACCCCGGCGTCGGTGGAAGTTGGATGAAAATTCTTCTTCTCTGGAACTCGATCTCGTGTAGATTTGGGTTGATCGCTGTGTTGCTGTTTTTCATTATCGTTGTTGTTGCTGTTTTCATTTCCATTCTGTATTTTGACTTTCCGATGTACCACAAAAAAAAAAAAAAGAATGGGGAGTTGCCTAAAAGCTTCATCTACCATGCTTTAATAGATTATTAATTATCAGCTGGTGTTTTCTTCTTTTTTGAGGAGTCGTGATATCGGTTTGTACACCGATGCATTTGGGCGTTTAACAGATTTAAAACTGGTCCAATCCAGTTCAGAAGAAACATGGGATTGAACTGGATTGAGTCACCTCGCCCAAACAGAACTGCCACTGGACAAAAAGAAATACCAATGGTCATTACAAGTTTCTCCAAGTTTCAAATCTGCTTTTTCATAGAAGATTTCAATTCAGAAAGTAAAAACCCGGAAACGAGTTTCTAAATCCTCAATAAGACGGTGGCAAACCCCTCTTTAAGACTAGAGTGTGTTATATTTTCTGAAGCAGGGGTCTCTCATAATCACCGGGGGTGGCCTTTCTCCTCTCAGCTTTGGGGAAATATGCAGGGTAGAAATGGGGTTTGTGCGAGAACTGCTATTCTTCCACAACTTCTGGATTGGTTGGTGCACAATAGGGGTGGTTCTATCTTCTTGCATCTGGTCTACAGGCTTTCTTTGGCAGCTTCCTTGTGCCATTTTTGGGGTGAAATGAATAGAAGAAATTTTCAGTACACAAGTACTGGAGAAGGATAACAAGAACTGATAGCAATCATTTGTTTTGCTTGGATTAGAATCACTCTTTTAGAATGTTTGATGTAGTTGAGTTTTTGGGTGGCTCAATCTATTATCAAACTTCTTGATCAAAAAATAATAATAATCTATTATCAAACTCAGTAGCATGTATTGTCAAATTATTTCAACCACCATGTTCAAAACCCCTTCAATAGAAGCAGATGTGTAGGAGGAGAAAAAAGAAAATAAACTCCAGGTAACATGTCAAAATGCATTATAGGAAATTTGATTTTTATGAAAAATTGATGAATAGAAATCAGTTTGTTAGATACTTCATTCCAGTTTCATTGCCTGCTTCTTCAAAAGGTTTTGCTTCACCGGATGGGGCATGAGCAGGCGGTGGGCAGACAGCATTCTTCACAATGGAGAAATGGAAGTCAAAGTCTGCTTTCAGTTTAGAGCAGCTGGCCCCTATCCATGTCCTAGCTGCACTAATATCCACATTGTCTTGGCTATCCCTCTCATGTTCTTCAATTGCAGGTCGAATTTCATCATATGAGGCACTGAGCTTGGATGCAGCCTGGTTTTTTATTTCCTACAAAACAATCGAAGATTCGGATCATATAGTATTTATTTAATCCGTATTTGATTGCAACCATGCAGGAAATAAACCGACCAAAGGGAGTTTCCCACTGGCGGTCATAAAATTGACAAGAAATTATAGTCTAGTAGTGCATAAAATCTAGACAAAGTATATGGCAAGATTAATCAGTTAATAACATCGCTTAAATCTGAAGGTTAGTTCCCATTAGTTCCTCAAAATTCTAAAATATGGTTCAACTGGTAATCTCTGCTGAGCTCGAAACAGGTATCAAGTCGCCAGATCCATTATGCCATGGTGACGAACAGAATGTTAGATCCTAATGGAGAAAGCAAGGTGGGCAATAATACACCAGGGCCCCATCTATTTGTCCAGATTAAAGCATTGAATTGGACTACAAATCCAAGAGGACCACACATCCTGTGTTTCTTTTGAACTTTTCTGGTCAGAATTACAGATTCATCGCATATGGAATCCCACAAAACATTGACAATCCATTTGAATTGTGGTATTACATTGTAGGATTGATATCCTTCTCTTAGTCCAGTCGAATAAACATGACCCAGAAGTTCTATGCTCAGAGGGAATGGACGAAACCATACAGGATGCTATGCAATTCTTTGTTTGTTCATTTTTCCTCTGTTAAATTCTATTGGACGTGTACTAAATAGAAAGCCTTGTGTTACATAGCATCATTAAGTGATACGCAAACCAAAACTCTCATAATTGAAAATATTTGACTTGGCTATGTTTTTTTAAGTTATTCCATAGGGTAAGTAGACCGACCAAGAATCCGGGAAAGCATTCTGTGCAATGCTACCAGATCAAAGATCAAAAGAGGCATCTGCAACAAAAAAAGATTTTGTCCCAATGAGATTAGCATTGCTAGTGCTAGAATTTTCTCCCTACCCTGGCACCAAAAATAAAGGCTACAGCTGACTCAAACAAATCTTTAGTTTCAAAAGAAAAAGGCAAAAGGGAACGCAGAAAAGTTAAAAGCTAAAAAAATGCGAACTCCCTTTAATCGAAAATGGGTTAAAAGGCAGTCCATGTGTATTGTTTTGGGTATGGAAGTTACGCACCCTCCACTTGACAAGCCTATCATTGACAAGCACCCTTCACAAAATCTTAACGAGAAACATCACATCTTGACACATTAGCAGAATCGAAAGAACTTGCAAGTGATCCTGAGACACTGCCGTAACAAAAGCCATGAATCTAAAAGCCAAGAAAAGCAAAGTTCACACACATACCCATTGCTTGAAGAGTAAGCAAAACTTTTACCTCACATCTAATGATTTCCTCTTGTGCTTCCTTTGATGTAAATAATCGGGCAACATGTTTTCCATCGAGTTGCTTTCCACTGTTATGTCTGGACTTCTTGTTAGCAAAGTGTGATCTTTTCTTTGGAACAGCGCCTGATCCAATTTGATAATTCCGACCAGCACTACTACTTTGAATTTGAGATATCAAGGCATTTGGAGGAAAGGCTTGTCGAGCATCTTGGAAACAAAATTTGGTCTCCTCTAGTTCACGTACTTCAGTTTTTAATATTTTTGTTGCCGCAACTGCGGAAAATGAATGAAGTGGCTCAACAACTGCAACACGGGACCCTAATCGAGGTTCAGATCCCGCAGTACCACCAATTACCACAGGGAAATCATTCTTCCCTCTGGCTAGGAATTCATGTCTAAAGGAACTTTTATCTTTAGGGAGCTTTAGTGAAGGCTCATCCTCTGCAGAATCATAGAGTGGTATTTCCTCGACTGTATACCTGCAACAAAACAGGTAGTGCAAAAAAAAACGATACTTCTGCATTCAGACTGGAAAACTCCAAGACGAATCTTGATTATAGACATCCAGTAGTTTATTAAACAGGATTTGCCAAAAAAAAAATACAAAGGCAAATACAAAGAAGAAGAATATTATGAATGAATTATTAACCAAATAAATATAATTATGAATTCCCAAGAACCTAATTGAAGTAGTCCTTTGAAAATTTTGGCACGAAAAGATAACAGCTGAAATTTATTCCTACTTTTTAATGACAAGGAATAATTTAGCGTCCAACTCAAAGACTGGATCCATGACAACAAATATTGTAACTTGTGTTCCTTGTTAAGTAGATCAACTCCGACAACAGGAATAAGAATAAGATTGGAATATAGAAAATCCATGCCATATATTTTGTTGACAATTAAAAGCTCGTGTTTTCCGTTATATTATGTCCCACCACTCAAAGCTATCCATGTAAACACACATACTTTTGAAAGAGCACACGACTTCAACAATGATAATAATTTTGTCCAGCTTGACGTACTCGAAGATCATTCAATAACTGAATGACCAGGCATGGGCTAACAAAACTCTATCTTACGGGGGTAGAGCTCGAATAATCACTTCAGTCCTTTTCAGCATTCAAATCTATTGGTCCTCCCCATTTTTATTCTACCCCAAAGGATTTTGCATGACATTGAGAGATTACTCAGGTCTTTTCTTTGGGCCGGTCCTGATCTCGCTTCTAGGGCTGAGAGGGCATGGCAGTTTGTTTGTGTTCCAAAGAGGGAAAGTGTTACGCCCTAGCATATATATATTTCTTAATTAATTTTATTGCCAATTATAATTTGGGTCTCATGGACAGGTTCTAATCAGTTATTTTGTCCACTGTGGCATAATTGTAATTCTTTTTCTTTACTGTGGGTAAATTAGTGGTTTGTGGTTAATAAGAGTACTAGGATTTTGTATTAAGTCCGATTATGAGTAGATATTTCTGCTTACCTGAGCAAGTTTTTCTTAAGTACCTAATTAGCTATTATTTTGGAGAACATGGGTGAGTGGGCCAAGTGTTTCCTATTTTTATACCCGTAGTTAGGTTTCACTCTCAGTGAACTGAGAGAGAGAGAGAGAGAGCGCCGCAGTTCATAGGTGCACGTTTTCGTTGGGTGGTGATTGGGCAAGTTGCTCTTGTTAATCTCCTATCTTGTTCTCTTTTTATCCTCTCCTTTTCTCACGTTTTGGCCGTACATTAAGAACTTGAATTTGGTGTGGATTGGTGGGATTTGTGACAGGATAGTTGGGTCTTGGTTTGGGTTTTGCACAAATACTATTGAAAAGAATTATTTGTCTTATGAAATTGAACTATGCATGGTGATCGTGCTTGTGGGAGAATGGAATGACATTCGTGGTGTTGTGTCGTGGAGTGGCAGTATTGAAGGTTTGAGTGTTTTGATTGCATGTGCTAGTACTATTATTTAACTAGTTCCTCCTATTAAAATACAAATATTGTGGTGTATGGTGGCTTGGAGTAGATTTTCAGAATTTAGGGATTAGGTAATGTCGTGGCCGTGGTGTATAATAGTTTGGAATTGGGTCGAGAGGTTCTTGGTTGATATTCCTTTGGCCCAAAGGCGTGGGTAGTCTTAATTAGGTGTAGGGATTTAAATATCATGGTATTTAGACAATGCCAAATCATAGATTTGTTAGTAATTTCATAAGTTTGAATTTTTATACAGGATATTCTCATGTTGGGTGCTCGAGTCGCATTTCCTTTTGGACTCAGGTGAGTGGTTAAGCATGTTACGTACTTCCGAAAATTTCCCGTGTCCCTTAAATTATTCTTTGAAAAATTTAGAATTGATAATTGGAAACTCGAATTATTTATATTTGGTTCTTTAAATTGGCCTGCGATAAAAAGTGTTCTTACTGGTGGAGAACTTTTTGGATATTATTTGGAACTTTTTTTATTGGAAGTCCACGGAAATTATCTGTTGGTGTAGGGGACCCTGGCCATTAGGAAAGAGACCCGGGTTAGGCTGGTGACCCTTTTGCTCAACGGCTAACTATTCGCTGGATCGACTTAGGGAAGGGTTCCACGCCTGCCAACACGTGGTGACTCTAAGTTCGATATTGGATCCAATCTTGATAATTATTTGTTGGCCATGGCACTATTTGGTTGTGTTCCCCATTATTGTTGAATATCGTCTTGTGATGAGATTTGTCGTGTTGACCTTCATAGGATGTTGCTTCATAGGATTAACACCTGGTTAAACCTTTTTGGTAAAAAATTGGATTCGCGATATTATTGGTGATGATTTTATTGTTGGTTCATAGGATGGTTGTTCCCTGTAAGAATAGCTTATATTAGAGTTTGTCCCACATTGACTAATTGAGTCATGTATTGATATCCCTCATAATATAAATAAGAATATTACGTGTTGGGGTTAATTAACACCCTACACACTTCTCTCTTATCTTCCTTTCTAAATAACATGGTATCAGAGCGCGATCCTAACCCACCCTAGAAATCCTAACTTCACTGTTACCCTAAAAGCATCACCACCAATTGTTCATCAATACACAACCAGTCGTCTTTTACCCAAACCCTAAATCGAGATCACAAAACCAGTTCGGAACTCTAAAAACGAAACCCACTACTATTGCCGACATCGTCCATCCTGAAACCCACTACCAGACAACTCTCGAATACACTATTCAGCAACCATACGACCATCATGAGCCCTCGAAACCCACCATATACCCTTCGAATCCACTACCCAGTTTGTTACACCCTCGAAACCTACTAAAATCCCTAAATCGAACCCAAACGACCATTGAAATCCCAAATACAGATCCATACGACCTTCGAATCCCAGCATACAACCCATACGCCACTCGAAATACATACCTCGTACTTGAAACTTGCGGTTGTTGGTCTTCGAAACATCTCTCAGTTCTCGAAATTGGGTTTTTAGTGCTCGCAGTTTTCCGACGACTATCTGGTGACTATCGCCAGGTCCTGCCGTTAGATCAATTCTTATCCAGAAGTGTTTTCTGGTTTGTTCATGGCTGCTGTGTTCTCTGACTCTTGTTCTTCCGCTGTCTTATTGCTATTGGAGTTATAGCATTCTTTGCTTGTTCTTGGATTTTGTCGAAGTGGATTTTTTGGTTTGTGGCTGGTCTGGTATGACCTTTTTTGAAGTTTATTCAATACTATTGTTAATGGCAGTCAAGTGTTGTGTCTTGTTGATGATGATAGTTGCTTGAGTTGCTCGGTGCTAGTTTCATTGGTAGTTGGTTGGCTGGTATTAAGTTCGTATGGTGGATAGTTGACAAGGTTGATCGGTTGGTTGATTTGATCAATTAGTTGGTTGTCTTTGCTCCGTTGCTGGTTATTTGTGTCACTAGCCTCTTCATTGTTTTTGGCAAAATGTCTGAAGCTGAACTTAAGTCTGGTTCTGGGTCTAGTTTGAGTTCTAGTGTTATTGGTAGTATTTCTAGCTCTTCTCGACGTCGTGAAAAAGATTTTATTACCTCCATCATTTTGAATGGCCACAATTATGCCATTTGGTCTCGCACTGTCAAAGTTTATTATACGGGTGAGCGGAAGTTTCGTTATTTGACAGATAATCCTCCAAACAAAGAGGCTAAGGAGTATAGTGATTGGGAAGCTGAGGACTGTCATATTCGTGGTGATTTGTGGAATGTCATGGAACCTCAGATCAGTGGCCCTCTGTTTTACCTTGATACTGCCAAGCAAGTGTGGGATCGGGTTGCTATGATGTATTCTGGTGTTAATAATCTTCGTCGTACATATGATCTCCACCACCGGTTCTTTTCTTTGTCCATGGGTACTGGATCTTTGGAAGACTACTATTCCCAATTTCGTGGCACTTGTGCAGAACTCCGTGTTTATGAGCCTATCTCGACTGATCCTCAAGTTATGCAACATCAGCGTGAGTGTTTGGAGGTTACTCGGTTTTTATATGGCTTACCGTCTTTCTATGATCCAGTTCGGTCTCAAATACTGGGAGAGCGGGAGTTGCCTTCTCTTGATGAGGTATTTAGTTGACTTCGCCAGGTTACTATCTCAGATGTTGGTTCTGTTTCTCAACAACCATCTGATAGTTCTGCTTTAGCTGTTTCTGGTGGTTCTGGGTCAGGTAGTGGCCTTGGTCGCGGCCGTGATTCTGGATTTAACGGTCGTGGTCGTGGTTGTGGTTCTGGTAGTCGAAATTCTGGTAGTTATGATTCAGGTAATAGTTCTGGTGGTCGTCGTGATTCTGGGTTCAGTGGTTGTGGTTCTGGTCGTGGTGGCAATGGTCATGGTCGCACGTCAGGGGGAGGTAGTTCTGGTCGTAGTGGTTCTAGTCGTGGCCGTGGTACCCGATTTTGTACTCATTGTAAGGGTACAAATCACATGGTGGACTATTGTTATGATCTTCATGGTTTTCCCCAGGCTCATCAGGTTGCTCATTCTGAGGATACTGGACAATTTACTCATTCTTCTGCCGACAGTAGTGTGACTATCTCAGCAGAGGAGTACCAACGTCTTACGTCCATTCAGCCTTCAGCTGCTGCAGCTTCTTCTTCCACGGCTACGTTTGCTCAGACAGGTTCCTCTATTGCTTGTGTTGCCTCCTCTTCTTCTCCTTGGGTTATTGATTCTGGTGCTATTAATTATATGACTGGTACTTCTACTATCTTATCTCATTGTCAATCCATTGGTAAAAAATCTCATGTTACCTTAGCAAATGGTTCTACTACTGAGGTTATTGGGTCGGGTTCTTTCCCCGTTTCTTCATCTCTTACTTTGAATTCCGTGTTAGATGTCCCTCGTTTACCTTTTAATCTCATGTCTATTAGTCAACTTACAAAGTCCTTAAATTGTTCCATCACCTTTTCTTCTCATGATTGTGTGTTTCAGGATCTCAAGACGGGGAGGAAGATTGGTGGCGGTGTTGAACGTGGTGGCCTATATTACCTGACCAATAGTCCTGCTCAGTCTGTCGCTCTTCAGTCCACAGAGTCACCCTATCAGCAACATTGTCGGCTTGGACATCCATCTCTTCATAATTTGAAGCGTCTAGTGCCCTCCTGTGGTTCTTTTAGAGAATTATCATGTGAAGTGTGTGAGTTTAGTAAGCATCGTCGAGTCACTTTCTATCCTAAAGTAGAGCGTTGTGTGTTGGGTCCATTTCAGTTAGTGCATTCAGATATTTGGGGGCCTATTGATGTGCCCAATGTTTTTGATTTTCAGTACTATGTTATTTTTGTGGATGATTTCTCTCGGGTTACCTACCTTTATCTTATGAAAGAGAGATCTGAGTTGAAGACTATTTTTAAATCATTTTATATGGAAATTAAGACTCAGCTTGATACTTGCATTCGTATGTTTCGTTCTGATAATGCACGCGAATATTTTCATAGTACACTATCTCAGTTTTTTGATGATCATGGTATTATTCATCAGTCATCGTGCGCTCGGACTCCACAACAAAATGGAGTTGCCGAACACAAGATTCGACATTTATCAGAAGTAATGCGTGCATTGTTATTTCAAATGCAAGTCCCTAAGTCTTATTGGAGTGACGCGGTACTTACCGCTTGCTATTTAATTAATCATATGCCCTCTACTGTTCTTGGAGGACAGATACCCCATACGGTCTTGTTTCCCGGTCGTCCCCTCCACTCATTACCCCTCGAATTTTTGGATGCACGTGTTATGTTCATACTCTGGATCCTGACCAGAGCAAACTCGACCCTCGCTCCATTAGGTGCATTTTCTTGGTTACTATCGGACTCAGAAAGGGTATAAGTGTTATTCTCCATCTTTACGTCGTCATTTTGTATGTGTTGATGTCACATTTAATGAGTCCCTCCCATTTTATTCGGAGCCTGTCACTACCAATGATTGGCTTGCGTCTGAGTCTGTGTTTATTGTAGCTGTCCCGTCCGGTACTGGTTCTCCGCCAAAAGGCCCAAAACCTTTACAGGTGTATGCTCGTCGTCCTAAAATTCCACCAGTGCCATCTCAGCCTGAGCCACCCGTGCCATCTCAACCAGCACCGTCTCCGCGTGCGCCATCTGAGCAAACAGCCCCACCTTCGCCCACCGCTCCATCTTCCCTTCTGTTGCGGGATCCGGACAATCTTGATCTTCCTAATGGCCTCCGTAAAGGTATTCGGTCATGCACTTTACATCCTATTGCTAAATTTGTTTCCTATGACCATCTGTCACCATCCCTTCATACTTTTACTACTTCGGTGTCTTCCATTTTTGTTCCTAACACTGTTCAAGAGGCCTTATCTGTGTCTGAGTGGCAGACAGCTATGGAGGATGAGATGTCTGCCCTTCATCATAATGGCACTTGGGGCTTGGTTCCTCTTCCTGCTGATAAAACTACTGTTGGTTGTCGTTAGGTATTCACTGTCAAGTATCTTCCTAATGGCACTGTTGAGCGCTATAAGGCTCGCCTTGTCGCCAAAGGCTACACTCAGACTTATGGTGTTGATTATTCAGAGACGTTTTCTCCTGTTGCCAAACTTGGTTCTGTTCAGATTCTTATTTCACTCGCTGCGAATCTTGGCTGGCCGTTGTTTCAGCTGGATGTCAAGAATGCCTTTCTCCATGGGGATCTTCAAGAGGAGGTTTACATGGAGCAACCACCTAGGTTTGTTGCTCAGGGGGAGCGTTCTCAGGTATGTCGGCTTCGCAAGGCTCTTTATGGCCTCAAGCAATCCCCTAGGGCTTGGTTGGCAAGTTTAGTGATGCAGTTTTGAGATTTGGCATGCATCGTAGTCAGACTGACCATTTTGTGCTTTCTTTCACTCCTGATCGAGGGAAAGTATTGTTGATTGTATATGTGGATGGCATTATCATTACTGGTGATGACCAGTGTGGTATTGATGAGCTAAAGACCTTCTTACATCAGCAATTCCAGACTAAGGATTTGGGAAAACTTCGGTACTTTTTAGGTATTGAAGTAGCCCGGTCCAAAGAAGGTATTAGCTTGTCACAAAGGAAGTATGTGTTGGATATCCTGGAGGATACGGGTTTGTTGGGAGCTAGACCTGTTGAGACTCCTATGGACCCCAATGTCAAACTGTGTGTGGACCAAGGGAGCTGATTCACAATCCTGATCAGTATCGCCGGTTGGTTGGTAAGTTAAATTATCTCACAATTACACGACCGGACATCTCGTTTGCAGTTAGTTTGGTAAGTCAGTTTATGTCAGCTCCTCGTCATCCACATTGGGAAGTTGTCCTCAGAATTGTGAAGTATCTTAAGCTGCATCCAGGATGGGGTTTATTGTACCGAGCCAGTGGACACTTACGTGTTGAGGCGTTCACTAATTCTAATTAAGCAGGAGGACCGTCTGATAGGAGGTCCACTACTGGATATTGTGTTTTTCTTGGTGGAAATCTTGTCAATTGGAAGAGTAAGAAGCAGACAGTGGTGACCCGGTCTAGTGCAGAAGCAGAGTATAGAGCAATGGCACACACGACATGTGAGGTTGTATGGTTGCGATCATTTCTTGAGGAGATAGGGTTTAGTGTGCAATTACACATGCCGTTGTATTGTGATAATCAAGGAGCTATTCATATTGCTTCCAATCCGGTATTTCATGAGAGGACTAAGCATATTGAAGTTGATTGTCATCTAGTGCGTGAGAAATTGACTAGTGGTGTGATAGCTACTCCATAAGTGTCTACGGGTACTCAGTTGGCGGATATGTTTACTAAATCATTGTTCAAGCCACAGTTAGAGTTGCTATGTAACAAGCTGGGACTTTTCGATATTTATTCTCCAGCTTGAGGGGGAGTGTTAAAATAGCTTATATTAGAGTTTGTCCCACATTGACTAATTGAGTCATGTATTGAGATCCCTCATAATATAAATAAGAATATTACGTGTTGGGGTTAATTAACACCCTACACACTTCTCTCTTATCTTCCTTTCTAAATAACATTCCTCATGCTTATGTTGAGACATATTTGGCTTCGATTTACTTAATAATACGAAACGGTCATTGTTTGTCGACTTTAGGCTTCGTTTGCATGGATTGGCCTTGTGGTTCACGGCCAGTCATTTTCCATTTTGGGGTATGACGGAAAGGGGGCTGGGCTTTAGGCTTCTCAAAGACTGGAACAAAGCCTCCATGATGAGACATTTATGGGCTCTTTGTTTGAAAGCTGATACTCTCTAGATAAAGTGGATTCACACTCATGTAATTAAAGATCAGAGTCCGTGGAGGGCTAAAATTCCTAATAAGGCATCTTTGACCGTTGGGAAAATCTTTCACCCAAGACGTATTATGCAGCCATGGATCAAATATATTGTTGGTGATGATATGTCAACCTTCTTGAGGATTGATAATTGGCACACTTTGGGCCCCTTGTATAAAAAATTTGGGGAGTCGGTGGTGTTCAATTTGGGGAGGCCATTGTATACAAAAGTTGCTTCTATTATTCATCAAGGCTCCTGGAAATGGAATATGTTACGGAATGCTGGCACAAGGGAAATTATAGCCAATACCCCTTCCAGTTTAATCCCCAATACCTCAGTCCCTGATTCTGTAAGATGGATGTTGACTGGGAATGGCAAGTTCTCTGCTAAATCTGCTTGGCAAGCTGTGAGGGTTGTTCAGCCGGTTGTCCCTGGGGCAATTGGTTTGTCCACCATGTTCCTCATTGGGCTTTCATTGAGTGGACTTCTATTTTGGGAAGATTGTCCACCAAGGATAGATTGCTTCACTGGGGCATGGGGGTGGATGATGTATGATGTTTGTGTCAGAAGGAGGTGGAATCTTATGAACATCTGTTCTTTCTTTGTGAATATTCAGAGGTTGTTTGGAAGATAATTCGGTACCAAAACAATATTTCTAGACCTGGGTGTGGGCTGGCAAGAGAAATGGAGTGGCTATGTTCTCAGATGCAGGGTGATTCTACTACTTGCAAAGTCTATAGACTATCCTTTGCGGCAAGAGACTAGTGGATTTGGAGGGAGAGGAATGGTATGCTTTTTCAGGGGATAAACCTGCCTGCCTCCTTCTTGGATTCTCAGATTGTTGATGAAATCAGAGCTCGCATGTCTTCATGAAGATGTCTCAAGGCCACAGAGGAACACAGGATGCTGGCTAGGGCTTGGAGAATAAGCTCTAGAATCTTTGGGTCATAGTTTGAGTTGTAATGCTTGTTTCTTTTCCGCACTTTGCTGCAGTTTGTTTGGGTGGCGAGGCTTTGTAGGCCTCTTCTGTTTGGGCAGTGGTCTGGGGTCTGTAAGCACATGCTTTTGGTTTGTTTGCTTTATAAAATGGTTTAATTTACCAAAAAACACAACTTACCCAGAAGCAAAGTCAAGTGATGATTGATATTCTTTATGCACTAAAAAAAGTAGAACAAAAGTAAATGATGATAGGATGACAATCACTGATTTTATGTACAAATGGAGCCTGTGGCTATACTTGACCCTTCATTTATAACCATCTTCGGTGCTTGTCATTGCTCACTCATCGATGATGGTAGTTATCATGTAAATAGGTTAGAATCTTAACTAAAGCCCCATAAAGATGTTAGGAGACAACCAGCGTATGATTAATTGGTCAGTATTGCTTATTGAATCCTTCTTGTCATTCACCCATTCTAGTGGATTGGTGTCTTCAATTTTTTCCAATTAAAGAACTCACATAGAGTGACTCGCCATTCATAGGGAATCAAATTTACCAGAAAACGTGTGGGATGAGTTTCAATAACACCAATACAAAGTGCAAGTGAAAAAGTCTCAAGCTGCTTGTAAATCTATAAATGCATACCCACTTACCTGTCATCGCCCTCTTCCCACACATGATTGTGCTCCTGTTAAAGCAGTAGCACAACATTAGAAAAAAACAACAAAAACGATACAATGATAACGATGACTCCTCATTAAACCAAAATGAATTACACTCTCAATGAATAAAGAGAGAGATAATCAACAAATAGAGAAAAAAATCAACAGTACAGAAAAGCACCAAGACCCAAATACACAAAAATACAGCATTAACAGTTCGCATAAGATTCATTTTCAGTTGTCTTTCATGATTTTGGAAGGAACAGTTGATGATATTGGTAAACTGGCCCAGTTATGGGGATGTAAAGTGCAGTCGCTTCCGGCGTTGTATTTGGGTTTGCCATTGGGTTCATCCTTTAAATCTAAAGCAGTATGGAATTCAGTTGAGGTAAGATTTCAGAAAAGATTGGCGGGATGGAAGCGTCATTATATTTCAAAAGGAGGTAGAATAACATTAATCAAATGTATGCTTTCAAGCTTGCCTACGTATTTTATGTCCTTGTTTGTTAATACGGTTTTGGTTATAAAGAGGCTTGAGAAAATACAAAGAGACTTTCTTTGGGGAAAGCGAGAAATGGTGGAGGAAGGTGATTGCAGCAAAGTATGCTTGGGGATGGGGAGGATGGTCCTCCCTTTCGGTGCGATTGTTGCATGGAGTGGCACTTTGGAGGGGTCTAATGAATGGGTGGGAGGTTTTTGTGAAGTACACTCATATGAAGGTCAGCAATGGGAGAAGGTTGAAGTTTTGGAAGCATGTGTGGCGTGGGGATGCGAGTTTGCGGGATGCTTTTCTAAATATCTATCGTTTGGCTTGCGACAGGGAAGGATCTGTTTCTGATTACCTTCAACTTTTTGAAGGAACTATAGTTTGGGACATTTGCCTGCGTAGAGAAGTTCTTGATCGAGAGGAGGAGGCTTTGATGGCTTTGTTTTCTAGAGTGTAAGGTATTCAAGGGGTAGGAGAAGGGGAGGATGAGATACATTGGAATCTATCTAAATCAAGAGAGTTTCAAGTGAAATCATTCTATCAAGCATTATGTGGGGACAGAAACTCTTTCCCTCCATGGAAAGCAATTTGGAAGACTATGGAACCGTTGGAAGGGGAGTTTTTTTTGTGTATGGTGCGCGGCCCAAAGCAAGATTCTTACTATCGATAATTTGATTCGAGGGCGGAGAATCATTGTTAACTAGTTTTGTATGTGCAAAAGGAATGCAGATAGGGTTGATCACCTTCTCATTCATTGTCAAGTGGCGTGGGAGTTATGGACTTTTGTGTTTGTCTTGGTTTGGTCATCAGTGGGCTATGTCAAGAAACGACATGGACCTTCTAATTGCTTGGAGAGGTGCTAGAATTGGAAAGAGAAAGAAGCGTGTTTGGGCCATGATTCCTCTTTGTGTTATGTGATTATTTGGCAAGAGAGAAATCAGAGATGTTATGAAGGGGTAGAAAAGCCTCTGTTTAGAATTAAAAGTTTTTCGGTGAACAGCTTGTAGGACAAGGGAGAATGTAATCCTTTCCCTTGACTAATTTTTCGATTGGTATATTCTCATGCGGGTGTATACGGTCATTTTGTTGGTGGCCTTTATTTTGTATACGGGTAGCATTCCCTTAATGCTCTCTTTTATATTATTATTTACTTATCAAAATTAAAAAAAAAAATCGTTAAGCAAATCCATGTCAAATAAGATGTATTAAACTCCCACTTTGAACTCACCAGGAAAGCGGGAGACTTTGCGCCAAGAAACTTCGAACAGTTCGCTGCTCCGCAGAGACAGCGAACATTAGCACCACCATACCATTCAAAATTATAATCATATGCCAACTCAGTTCCAACATAAATATCTTGCTTTGCAAATATACCAACCCTTATTTCCCCCAAAATCGTCCACTTTCTCGTCTCGCAATTCGGTTGACTGTAATAGCAAAGACATATATATCAATTCCAGCTCAAGATCACAATTCAACTGACAACTCCTTGATACTCGTTCATTATATCATTTTGGTGACTTACCATGAGTGGTTTATAAATCTAGCTAGGCTGCCTTTTCTAGTCGCATCAATATATGAATTGGCATTGAGAGAAATTATATATGCATCCCTGAGACCTGCTTCATGCCACAAACAAATTGCAGATTCAGATTTCTGGTATCAATGTATCATAATGCAGCCATCTATCTCCCTATCATAAATCTATACCTACCTTGAGCTTCATAAGCTTGGGACCTTTGCTGTGCTTCTTCTGATGATATTACTTCGCCGCAATATTCAATAACAAATTGTCCAGCCTGATCATTTTGAAAAACACGGACAAGCAGCTGTTAAATAATTAATTGAAGATTGACCCCTGCCTATAAAAAATGTACAAACTACTCCCTCCTTCCCAAATTGCTGGTCCTTTCCATTTTGGGATGTCCCAAAATATTTGTCCCACTTCTAAAAATATCCATCAAAACAGGGTCACTTTCCAGTTTTACCCTTAAAAAGTATTTTTTCCATCTCAATTTGCTTGTCCATTATCTTTTATTTTATAACAGTTTTTATGATTTTGAAAATTTTGTATAAAAAAATTAATTGATATCTATCAAACAAGATCCATATTGCATATGTTTTGAGTTTTATATAAAAAATTAGCCCCACAAAATTGGTCACAGTAATATTGGCTGAACTTAGGGGCAAAATAGAAAAGAGAATACAAAATTTTCACACCCCTTAAAAACCCACTTCCCCAAAAGGGGCAAGCAAATTGGGACGGAGGGAGTATGATTTTAGAACTTATAAAGTCAGCCATTGAGACCTTAGCATAACCCAATTATCTTTCGGGTTTTTGAAGTAATGGACTTCTTAAAATGTTTAAGAAATGGCAAAATGGAAGAACGTCAGCACACATACCACAGGATAATTTGTTGTGTTTGCTTACAGACGCTCACCAGAGAAATTATTACGACTAACCTAGACCAGGAGATAAACGATCTCCTCTAGTTTTTGTCAACTGCAGTCATGCATGTACATACATGCAGCAGCGAAGTATCTACCTTTATACTTTCATCAGCTAGAAGGCCCCACCCACGTCCTTCAGTCTTAAAAAATTTGGTTTTGGCATACTCAGATTTCTGGAACCTCTGTAAACAAATAATGATGAAACATCAGGAATTGGAACCGCAGAGGCTCCACAGAAACAATCAGATATTCTAAAACTTTTACAGTCTTAAATTTGCACCCAAAAAAGGAACATAAATAACAATGGACAAAAAGAGCTAATATAACAAGCATATCAACTACCAAGGCGAAGCCAAATGATAATTGCTTGAGAGGTAAGATAGCTGAAAATATTTCCATGTAGCTTGAATGCACATTACTTAAGTAGTAAAAATCAAGGGAACACACCCAAAAGGGCTAGCCACGGGCAAACCATGGGCAGCGGAGGCAGGGCCCAGGGGTTTGTGTAATATACTATATCCGGCATCATAGAGAGCAAAACTAGAATATGATAAATATGACAACTCCTTTCTTTAGACTATTTCTGAGAAATGAATATTGGTAATGGCCCAACATGAAAGCAATCCGCAAACACAAGTTTAGCCTAACCTATTTTGTATTTTCTGGAAATTCCACTACTATTGTGTGCTCAATGAATTTTAGGGTGGGAAATAAAACAGGTCTGCTGATGATACCATCAGCAGTGGCCTCAATGTAGCTTTCCCTTGAGCTAAGTCTACTTCCTTGTTTGGCGACACAATCCTCAAAGTACCTTCCCCTAACAGTCTGAACTCTGACGCAGTTTCAAATGCGTGTATGTGTATCTATATACATGTATAGCCCTATGGACCCATTTATTTGAAAAGACTAATAGTAAGAAGAGATATATGATCCCACCGGATTAATAGTGATCAAATTAATAATGTTGCACACCCCTTGATATTGTCTATCACTCTTTGTGGGATTACACATCCAATCTATGTTAAATCGTGATTGTAAATATTCAACAGAATATCGGACATTTGATCACCTGGGTATATAATCCAATCCGATGCCCATATCCGTTCAGATAAAAGGACTGTATAAGTACGTAAACATATACCAACAAGTTCAAAGTTTCAGGGGTCTGAAAACCCTAAGCATTGGTATCAAAATACCAGTAGGAGGCCTACTTTGAGTAGATAAAAGCTGCGGTTTCCTAGGATATGCAAATTGCACGGGCGAGGGAGCTGCTGCTTCATCATAATAAGAATTTGAAAAAGGCAAGGAATTTAGTCAAGTGTAGACAAAGATGACAAGGATATGTTTGTCTATTTTCATCAAATTTGACTTTTGACTTGAACTTTTCTGAGGCCCACTCTCACATCAGCGTGTATGGTACAGTTTCATTAGCAAGTCACAATACCTGGCAAGGGTCTATGGATAAAAATATCATGTATTATAATACTACCTCCATCCCGATTTGTTTGTCCAACCTCAGGTTTCCAACTTACTAAGGAAACCAAACTTCGAACATCGATTTGGAAATTTACACAATCTGATCCATTGATTTTGGAATTGGACAGGTATAAGTCAAAAAGAGGACAAACAAATCGGGGTGGAGGGAGTACTAAACAACTTAATTCCAATGCATAAATGTGAGCAAAAGGAAGACACATATTCCACAATCACACAAACAAGGAGAGACTCTCAAACGAAATCGAGTTTTTTGACCTTGGATCAAAAGGGGAATTTTCAGAGAAATAAAGTACTTAGTATATCCATTCTCGAACCAACAGATAGCCAACTCAAAAGAGAAACACTGTAGTGGGACTTGTACTTTTAATCAAGGACACTCTGATGACTAAAGTTCAACACGACACCAGACATTAAAATCAAATGTTTTACAATGGACATCAGTGTGAATGTAGTAGTGAATATTATTTGGAGATCTGAGGGTCATCAAAAAGATGTAGGCAATATGTTTCCAATAATGCAACGAAACCAATAATTTTGTCAGGCATTCTCTCAATCTGCCCAATTGTGACAACGACGAGAAAGAACTTTAGTAAAAAAAATACCCAAACCAAACCGAGCCTTATGTCCCAAATCAATTGGGGTCGGCTACCTGAATCCTTTTCCTCCAATGAGCTCTGTCAAGTGTTGCTTGCTCACTTAGCCCCAGTAGACTCAAATCCTTGCGCACTACCACATCTAATGTCAATTTGGGTCTTCCCCTCCCCGGAGAGTTGCTACCCAAAGCTATCCTATCCGCTCTCTTAACTACTGCATCTGCTGGTCTACGATAGACATGCCCAAACCACCTAAGCCTATTTTCCCTCAACTTCACCTCTATAGGTACTACACCTACCATCTCGCAAACTGTTTCATTTCTAATCCTATCTCGTCTAGTCTTACCACACATCCACCTCAACATTCTCATTTCCACTACACTTATCTTGTTCACCTGTTGTTTCCTAATAGGCTAACATTCTGTCCCGTAAAGCATCGTTGGTCTTATGGCAGTTCTATAGAATTTTCCCTTCAATTTTGTGGGTACCCTCTTGTCACACAGTACACCAGTAGCACTTCTCCACTTGAGCCACCCCACTTGGATCCTATGGATCACATCATCTGCAATCTCTCCATCTTGAATAATAATAGAGCCTAAATACCTAAAATTGTCACTCTTTGGTAACACCGCTAGCAGTTTCATCTACAAGGACAATATCATCTACAAACAACATACACCATGGAATATCCTCCTGAATCTGTCTAGTCAATTCATCCACAACTAAAGCGAAAAGGTACGGGCTCAAGGCTGACCCTTGGTGCAATCCTTCTATGATGGGAAATTCACTCGTTTCCCCTGTTGGTGATCTAATGGCAGTGACGGCACCTTCATACATGTCTCTAACCACATCGATATACCCTTTGGTCACTCCCTTTCTCTCCAGAACCCACCATATAATGTCTATAGGCACCCTATCATAAGCCTTTTCTAAGTCTATGAAAACCATATGAAGATCCTTCTTCATTGACCTATGTTTTTCTACCACTCTTCTTAGTAGGTAAATAGCTTCCATGGTCGATCTCCCAGGTATGAACGCAAACTGTTTCTCCGACACCATAGTCACCATCCTCAATCGATGCTCAATAACTCTTTCCGACAACTTCATCGTATGACTCATCGACTTAATACCTCTATAGTTGTTGTAACTTTAAATATCCCTTTTATTCTTGTAGATAGGTACTAAGGTACTCCTCCTCCATTCGTCTGGCATCCTCCTAGAAAAAATAATCTTGTTGAACAACTTTCTCAACAAAGTCACCTAGGCTTTTCCACACTTCAATAGGGATACTATCTGATCCTAAGGCCCTACCCGGTTTCATCTTCTTCAAAGCCTTGGCCACTTCGGACTTTTGTATCCTCCGATAGAACTCGTATTCCATTTTCTCGCTAGGAACATCAACTTCCTCCTCTTCAAAGCCTCCTTCATGTTTCTCGTTTAACAACTTCTCGAAATATGTCTTCCACCTATCCTTGATCTCCTCATCTTTCACCAACACCACCGAATCGATACCTTTTATACACTTAACTTGAGAGAAGTCACCAGCTTTCCTTTCTCTCAGCTTGGCGAGTTTATAGATATTCCTTTCACCATCTTTACTATCGAGTCTGGCGTAGAAATCCTCATAGGCTCTCAACTTATCCTCCCTAATGGCTTTCTTAGCATCCTTGTTAGCCTGCTTGTAATACTAAAAAAATTCCACATTCCGGTCCTTTTGCCACTCTTTAAAGCATTCCTTCTTTGCTTTTACCATAGTTTGAATCTCGTCATTCCACCACCATGTCTCCTTAGAAATTGGACCTTTCCCCTTTGACTCCCCAAGAACTTCTTTCGATATTCTTCTAATACCGTCAGCCATTGTCTTCCACATACTATCACTATCACCTTCCATTCCCCACTCCATTTCTTGGAATGTTCGTTCCTTTGAACACCTCTAGTTTCTCCCCTCTTAGGAACCACCATTTAGTGGGCTTCTAGTTTCCTTTCTCGGTCTATTATTCCCCTTAAGACTAATATCTAACACCAAAAGTCTATGTTGCGCCAATGACCTTTCAATCCTTACATAACAACCGATCTGCGCCTCTAGCAAAAAAGTAGTCTATTTGGCTTCAAAGCCTTGGCCACTTCGGACTTTTGTATCCTCCGATAGAACTCGTATTCCATTTGCTCGCTAGGAACATCAACTTCCTCCTCTCCAAAGTCTCCTTCATGTTTCTCGTTTAACAACTTCTCGAAATATGTCTTCCACATATCCTTGATCTCCTCATCTTTCACCAACACCACCGAATCGATACCTTTTATACACTTAACTTGAAAGAAGTCTCTAGATTTCCTTTCTCTCAGCTTGGCGAGTTTATAGATATTCCTTCCACCATCTTTACTATCGAGTCTAGCATAGAAATCCTCATAGGCTCTCAACTTATCCTCCCTAACGGCTTTCTTAGCCTCCTTGTTAGCCTGCTTGTAATGCTAAAAAAATTCCACATTCCGATCCTTTTGCCACTGTTTAAAGCATTCCTTCTTGGCTTTTACCATGGTTTGAACCTCGTCATTCCACCACCATGTCTCCATAGAAATTGGACCTTTCCCCTTTGACTCCCCAAGAACTTCTTTCGATATTCTTCTAATACCGTCGGCCATTGTCTTCTACATACTATCACTATCGCCTTCCATTCCCCACTCCATTTCTTGGGATGTTCGTTCCTTGAACACCTCTAGTTTCTCCCCTATTAGGAACCACCATTTAGTCTGTGGGCTTCTAGTTTCCTTTCTCGGTCTATTATTCCCCTTGAGACTAATATCCAACACCAAAAGTCTATGTTGCGCCACTAGACACTCTCCGGGAATGACCTTACAATCCTTACATAACAACCGATCTGCGTCTCTAGCAAGAAAGTAATCTATTTGGCTTCTATTGGCTCCGCTCTTAAAGGTAATTAAATGTTTCTCACGCTTCTTATAGAAAGTATTTCCCACTATAAGGTCAAGAGCTACTGCGAAATCCAAAATCCTCCTACCACCTTCATTTAGGTATCCAAATCAAAATCCACCATGTACCTTCTCATACCCTTGCTTTTGCACTCCCACATGACCGTTGAAATCACCTCCTATAAATAGCTTCTCCCCAAAAGGTATCCCTTGAACCACGTCATCCATCTGCTCCCAAAATTTCTCTTTAGTAAGATCATCCAAGCCTACTTGGGGGGCATAAGCACTAATAATGTTAAATATACTCTCTCCAATCACAAGCTTAACTAAAATAATCTGATCTCCTTTCCTCGTGACTGTGACTACCGAATCCTTAAGGAGCTTATCCACTACGATGCCTACCCCATTTCTATGTCTATCCACACCCGCGTAATAGAGCTTATACCCTGTATCCTCTATCTCTCTAGCCTTCTCCCCTACCCACTTAGTCTCCTAAAGGCAAGCAATACTAATCCTCCTCCTAATCATGGTATCAACTAGCTCCCTAGTCTTACCCGTTGAAGCCCCTTAATTCCAAGTTGCTAAGCGAATCCTACAGAATTTCTTAACGTAGACTATTACCCATACAAATTAACAATAGTATATTAAGCTCCAATATCAACTGAGGAAATAACACAGCTGAGACGCCGTGCAGAAAGAGGAACCACTAAAATGAGCAAAAACAAAGTTCACCAGAGATGTTATCTCAAAGTTTATTCACGTGAATCACATGGATACGAACATGAAAGAGACAGGAAGTCTTTTACAGTGATTACCAAACAATTGCAACATGTACAACATATTTTCTCCACATTCCTGATGGAGTTTTCAGGATGTGGAACCTGTGATTTCATTTTTCTTTATTCTGTTCTCCTCCATTATCTGATTATGATATTTAATGTCTTAAGAATACTACAAAATAAGCATGTAGTACAGATACTAGCCCATGCACGCACACAAATATGAGATTGAACTGATCTTCACCTGATTTTTACAATAGTCACCACAGGGGCAGTAGCCAGGCGTGCATTCAGTGCTGGTCAGAACATTCAAGCACCTCTCCCCACATGCACTGTCAGGATCATTGGCATCATATTTGCACTCACAGACAGCAATGTCCTCTTCTTTCAACTTTTTGTGTCTACTGCACCCAAATTAATATCAGATGATGCAATTCTGTGAAGTACCTTACCATTGGGATAGTCACTACCGTAAGTACAATAAAAAAAATTGCATCTACTTAGATGCTGTAAGTACAATAAAAAAAAATTTGCATCTACTTAAATGCTGACAATCTCAAAACTCCAGCTTATCAAAACCTCAACCCCCCAACCCAACTCCAACTTATCAAAACCAAACTTCCACTTTCTATGAAATAACAGAATAAGCAAACAGCTACCTTATCACAGCAGACCATCTCAATAACCAGGATAAGCCAATTGACACAACAAATGAGCACAAATGCACAACTATTCTCCGCCTTCAAGTCAAAGAAACTTTAAAAGCTTTAAATGGTATATTCAAGTTCTTGAACTGTTTCCAATTGAGTTACTGCTTTTTTTAAAAATTTGGAAACAGAAAAGAATATATAAATAGGTAAAACTTATGAATATGTGTCTACGATAAAGATTGGCTTTAGATCAGCGCCATAAATTAAAAGCCATTCAAAAAAGTTATAATGCGATAGTCTAGTTTCTAACAGTAACTGATAAATGAAGGACATGTCCTAGAAATCGTTTAGCCAAACAAAAGTACTAAACCAATTCTGCAATGACAAAAAAAAATGCAACTGTTTGTTGCTTACTTCAATCAAAAATTCAATGCAGAAAAAGAAAATTAAAGTTAACCAAGAACATAAATTACTCACAAAGAAAAGGGAAGCTCCTCAATAAGGAAACAAGAACAGCAAGGAAAGAAAACACTTACTTTCGGCCCAAGAAATCATTCTGAGTAATATATGTGAATGGTGGCACTCCTTCTGGTAGTTCAACCTTGAAAAAACATTGAAGTCTTGTTACTCATTTGCTCTAATAAGTCCCAGCAACACTAATGAGACAAATTCAGATTTCAGAGAATAATAAAGCCACTCTCCACGACAAGAAACATAGTATTTGCTCCTGCATGTTATTGAAGGCATGACCATACAACCTTCCAAAAGATAGAAACCTTCATAATAACCATCAGAATAAGAGAAAATAGTAGAAGTAATAATCTTGTTAACATTGATAGTGGATTGAATCCCTTTCTTAAGAAGTTTTTTATCTACTGATATTGAAAAAAAAAAATTAGGTCAGCATGAGTTTGACATTTTGAACAATTCTCAACGATGTGGTCACAAACTTCATCCATGGTAGTTCAGTAGTCACCTTGCTGCAGGATTTTCTTAGAAAAATGTGCATCTCATGCATTGTGCTCTGCATCTCTCCTATAGAAAGAAGAATGGCCCAAATCGGATTCACATGTGGGGAAATATGGCTTGGCTCCAGTTAGGCGATTTAGCCTGTTTAGGCGCTGATTGAGTGAAATGAGCCCTATTCCCAGATCGTTTTCTTGTTTTCTCAATTTTCCACGACAAATCACTTAAGATATCACTAAGCCTATTTCCTTATGATCTCAAATGGCTTTAGACCTTTTTTCTGGTTTAAAGATAAAAGTAAAGCACTTAATCTCACTTTCAAGCATGGTGTGCAATTAGAACTAGATCCCAAGCTCAAATGACAAAAACATACATGCAAAAAAACTCTATGCTGCCATACCAAATGTGACCATCTACTATCCAATTTTGGTGTGTGTATGCCTGCATATGTTGTCATACTAGGATGGGGTCAATAGTTCAAAAGAGGAGCAATCCGGGAAAGAAAGTAATGAGCAGCATAGGCATACACCTTGAAATAGCATAAACTATGTGAAAAGATTCACTTCATGCAATTTTTCACATTGGAAGCTCCCTCTTTTTCTCATGTGTGATAGGAAGCTCATCTTTGTCGTGCTCGTTCAATTTTCATCCTTTACGTTACTGCATAATCTTTTCATGTTGCGATAGGGCACAGTGTATCATTGTCAAGTTTGTTTTCGAATACAATTATGTTAACAAAAAAACAACATACTCTATAATGGCCTTTTCAATCAAGAAAAACACTTGAAACTGCAAAGGGAAAATACTAATCATGGACTCAGTCTATATTTTATTTCCTTATTAAGCCAAAATGAAGTTCTCCAACAAATAAACAAATTGAACATTGAGAGAAAGAAAACCATTATACATTCCTCATAGGAAAAAGCGTGTAATCCTACAGTCATATACATTGATCATTAATACCTGTTCAATGCAAATTGAAAGCGCAAAATCCTTAAAACAAGATATAATCTGCATTTTAGGATGAAATTGGTAGATACGCCTTACGTACGGTGGACACATACCTGAACATGACTTCGACGAGCCTTTCGGCCATGCGATTGATTTCGCTTTGTTCTTTCGCTAAACACTTGCTTTTTAAACTTTTTGCTTTCTAATTTTTCTGATTTCATTGATGATCGGTAAGCAGAAGGCCTTTCAGACCCTTCAATTTTTCCTTGCATTCTTTGCTTTCCCAAATGCATGTAACCCTAGGAACTAAATCGCTTGCATGCACAATAAGATTAGTATTTAAGCTGATTATAAACGAAGATTTTTAAGCTTATGTGGGGCTTATACCCATTAAAGACTTACTTTCTTTGGCTTTGACAGCCTGTAATCTGTGAAATCTTTTCCAACTTGACAAAACAATACCCTCTTTGTCACCAAAATTAAAAATTCCCACCGTGCCTAAATGCGTGTAAGATATCCGCAAGGCTTCAGTTTTTTCACTCAAAAGTAGCGGTTTCAACTTGGTCGGGCCAGTACAGGCATGACATAAGTATGGAACGCTTAGAAACCGCCATGGCACGGCAAAATGGGACAGCACAGCAAACTTTAGGGTGGAGCTAAGTCAAATAGTGAAGATACCAGGGCAGGAGCATCTTAAACTCAAAAATAACAAGTGCAAGAGCGTCCTATAGTGTCAATATACACATTTTTATTAACAGATATAAACAAGATTATTATATCAGTGATTAAGTTAATCATTTACTTTTATTTATTTATTTTTAAATCCTAATAACATACTTTTCTATTGCTTAAAAACTAATGTATGTCATATTATTTGATAGAAAAATAGTATCTGTGTAGCTAAACTACCAACTGATCCCCTAATCAAATACAAATCACATTGAAACAATATTAGTTACTAAAGAGTCTTATTCTGGACATAAGTAAATGATATCCTCTTTAAAATGCCCATCTCAGTTTAAAAAGGTACAACTAAAATTACCTAGCTTCCACATCCTATTACATATATTCTTTAAGTTCATATTTTCAACAAGAAAGTAGCATGTGGACTCGGAAGTTAGATCTTTGGACATGAGTTCACCATTTCAAAACCTGCATGCGCTACCTGAGTACAAAAAATTCATGAATTCTTTATATATTTCTGGATGTATTTACGTCGAGTTCGTCACTACGTCATCAGTTCGTGGAGCATGGGGCTACATTGACGAAGTGTGTGCCTAAGGGATGGGATGGTGGACCTGGGCTGCCATTTTGGGGCTGACGGCTGGGGCACCTATGAAGCATGACCTATGTCAAGTAACCCTTTTTTTTTTTAATCACACAACTACACGAGCATGGTAATCACTCATCAGAGGCGGCCCCTGGATTTATTTCATCAGTGACAAAACGTGAAGAAATGTTTTGTAAACAAAACCCAATATAAAGTAAAGATATTTATTTTGCTCGATAATTTACTAGGCTTGGATTTTCTATTTTCTTTTTTTAGCTATATTATCCACTTACTCGCAAATTTAAGTTGATTTCATTTGCTTGGGCTTCATGCGAATGATCCATAGCAAACATTATTAAAGAAAAATCAAAACAATAGTTTAGTACATTTTTCAAACCCAATGGGTTCGCTTGAACCCTCTCCTTACATACTAGAGCCACCCATGCGGTACCTTCCAAATACAGCTAGGGTGCACCTTATATTTATGTAAGTATACATCAAATATAGGGTGAGTTTCCGAGTAGATTTTATGAGATAAAATGAGATTTTTTATTTTAGGGAGTTTTATCAAAGTGAGATAAAATCACATGTTTGTCTCACTTGATAAAATCTACACTTGATTTTAGTTGATTTTTGTCAAAAAGTGATAAAATCTCTTGCTAAGCTTTTATCAAGTGAGGAAGTTTTTAGATAAAATCTGAGATTTTATCTCATAAAATCTACTCGGAAACTCACCCATAGTATTATTATTCATGTCACAGAAATGAAAATAAAAATGAGCGACAAATTTAAGAGTAATTCATCACGATCTAGTTAATGTCAAACCTCTAGAGATCATCTACCCTCATAGGCACCGGTGATTTCAAATCGGGATACGTACCGTGTATCATTTTTTTCATTATATAAATCGTATCGGGATACGTATTGCGTATCTTAAGATACGTTTGATGGAAAAGTAGGAGTTTCTAATGTTTAGTTAGACAAGATTTTGGGGGAGGGAAAAATAATTAAGGCAATGACGGGGAAGGAAGGTATTTATATTACACTTAAACTCAAAACTCTTTTTTTTGCTTGGTACAAAATCGCTAGAATCCATCCCTGTTTATACTCCCTCCGTCCCTAAATAAGTGTCCACGTTACTATTCCAGCTGGATTCAAAAGTTGTCTATAATTTTTAATCTATAATGCAAAAAATATGCAATATGGATCTTGTTTGATAGAAATCAATGAGTTCTAAAATACAATCTTTTCAAAAATCTATAATACATTCTAGATTGAAAGTTATAGACAATTTAAAAACAAAGTCAAAAAGTGAAAGTGGACATTTATTTAGGGACGGAGGGAGTACTATTCAATGAAAGGTTCTAGTCCAAATCCATGGAAGAGTCTAGTCCAAAGATATTTTCATATAAGATAAACTTTAAGGTAGATTCTAGAATTATAGATGTAAATAATTCTCACAAAAAAATCTAGATATTTTACAAGGATATTGTAGAATTTCTAGAAGATAGATATTATAGAGCTTCTAGAAACTAGATATTTATATCTACTTCAATAATATCTTTTATCTTTAAACTTTGTCAATTGGGCTTATTTGAACTTTATTTTTCTTGTGCCAAAATACTAAATCTACTTTATTCTTCAACAACAATAATCACAATTAGTATACGATTAAAAAGTAGTTATACCTAATGACATCAACAGACTATACTTACATTTACCCAAAAAAAAAAGGTTTTTTAAAATGCAAAATTTCAAGTCTCTCAATTGGGGTCTATCACATTAAGGCTTCTGATGCCTTAGCTATGGAAAGAAAAAAAGAGTTTTTTTAAACTTTTGGCACAGGCTATTATATGATGCACTCTCTTAAATATACTATTGGTGATGCTTTTTGAAGAAAAAAAAAATTATCTTTCTTTTGGTTGGTTGAATGGCTAATGGAGATATCCTCATTCACCAAAACAAATCTTCTTCTTTTCTTCCTAGTAGTTTTCTTTTTGTTAGCCGACAAAATTATTTATTTTTTGACATTGTAGCAAACTAAAAAAAATAAAATTGGCAATACTATTTCAATAACAACGGGTGAACTTGCTTTAATCTCCTAATGAGGCGTAACATTACCCTTGTATGATTCAGGCAAAACACAATCGAATTATGATTTTTTCCTTTATTATACGTTGAGCTTGAGTTTCTTTCAAGTGTCAAGTGTTTGAATATCGCCATATAATCAAATGGCTTAGATTAATACGTTTGGGGTTCCGCTTCTTAAAATAAGGTCCGACTTTTTTCCAATTAGTAATCGTAAGATACGTACCAAATAAGGATACGCGATCGTACCGTAGGATTTCTATACAAAGAGGATACAGGGTGCAATACGTATCGTTTTCCGTAGGAGACGATACAAATCGTAGGATACGTATCGTGTATCGTAGGTTTTCAACAACTATGATAGGCACTGTTAGAACTATTCCCTATAAAAATTCAAACAAATGTGCCTTAACTTGATATAAGAATTTATGTTCTATACAGAAATATGATAGTTTGGTAATCCTTCTTGCTATGTTTTGTTGTTATTTTGGTAATTAATTCTCCTTTCAGTTTTTTAATATTTAGTAACATATCGGCAAATATAACATGGTCCTCTTCATTCATAGATGATCCACCTCCACTTTTTTTTTTTTTTTTTTTGGTTGTTTGTGGGAAAGCTTCAACTTACTTCTTTTAGAAATAAAAGCAATATATAATAAGCAAAAGTAGAATAATAACTAACAATTGTCAGGGGGAAAAAGTATAGTAGTTAATATCAAGCATCTGTTTTTTGTTTTCGAAAAGAAATATCAAGCACCTAGAAGCTCCTCTTTTTTTCTCAAAATAGACATGTCAACTAGACGCGAACAGGCCAGGCCGGCACACTTACAACATAGGCATAGCACGTTAAGAAGTCCGCGAGGAATAACATGTGTCGGCACAACATGACACCGTCACTACTGGTGGATCGTCTGACCTGCCCTTTTTGGGCCAAGAGCTCGAGCACAGAACTCACAAAACAAATATTTATAGAAGATCACATCAATCATTTTTTCCCTCAATTGCTATTCCAATAAAGAAGTAAATTGAACATCGAGGGAAAGAAAAACATGATACAATAAGAAATTCTGAAACCAGTTTGTATAGTTTCATTACAAGTGTGACCACCCTAATAGTGTATACAGTCCTCAAGGAAAAAGAAGACGTCACAAATGGGATCACATAATCCTACAGTAGCAGAGTCGAAATGCAAATCGAAAGCACGTTATTCTCAAAGCAAGATACATACAAATCTTGGGACTACTGCCTCATAGGCATTACCAATAGGTGGACACATACATGAACATGGCTTCAATAAGCCTTTCAGTCATTCGCGGTAGAGGCAGCAGGGTTGGCGTTAACAAACATTTATTCCACCCTAAATAATATAGTTGACGTAATTAGAAGTTCTGCAGTTTACATCTCACTTAAAAGGCAGAAAATACCATGGAAAACTCTCACTTCTTCGAGCAAGTGTTATCGTCAATCAGACAACACTAGAACACAATGTCCAGCATCATATATATTGCTGAAAATCTGCAAAATAGGAAACTGAAAATGAGTCGCCCATTAAATATCTGTTACAACCGTTACTTGTAATAAGCCATAATCAGGCTGTTATTGACGGAATTGAATATACTTAAGTAACCCTATTGTCTCCCTCTGTTGATCATCTCAATATAAAATATCTTTGTTTTCCTTGTGATTAAGATGTTAAAGAAATAAATCTGCTGAAATCCAACAGTTGTATCAAACTAGTTCTCAGTTACATGCCCTAATCACTCAGTTCTTCTTAACATAAGAGGAGAAAACAAAAATCCAAATGTATGTACACGTGCACGCAAATCTTTGTAACAGCTATCAACGGAGAAAATATGTCTGCAGACAAGCACAAAAACAAACACACTACAGATCAGGGCTCAAGCGATGCGTGTGCTAGTCGAGTTTTGTTAAAATATGTATAAATAGCTACCCGCTTATTCTTAGATCTGTTGTAATATCGTATAACTTTTTTGTGATAAATAAAAAACAGTAAAATAACATTACCCCAATCGAACTGTTTATGAATTGCGATAGTAATGTCTGTGGAGTATCAAGACAAATTATACGCAATAAATTCTCCATCATGATGTAACCCTGACAATCAACTGTTAATAAGAGGTATTCACACCAATGTACAATTTGGTATAACATACATGCACGCAGGAAAAAGAAACGATATATATTTCTCAGAACATTTTATAACGCCGATACCTGAGCATAAAAATTAAAAGGTCACTGAACAAACCAAGGATAAGGGACTAATTGTTTTGAAAAAGAACTTAAGAATGAGAAAAGTAAAACACTGCAACATGAATAGCATAGAAGCCGCCCATATCAATAATAAGATGTAAAGTGAATCATAATAAGATGTTAAGTGAATTAGCAGTTACGTGAGCAACGGTCAGTTTAAATTGTCATCTAACTTGGTGGTTTTCCTTCTTCTTCTTCTTTTTCTTTTCAGAGATAGGAATTCCTTTTAATCAAAGAAACAGAAAGTTTGGCAAACTCTCAATGACCAAATATAAACTTTTCTAAGACGAATAATCCAAGGTGCAAAATTACACAGTAGTAAAAGACACTCTTCTTTCATTTCACCTCCTTTAGCGACTTTAATTGAGTTTAGCGACTTTTGTGTGTGTATGTGTGGTGTCTAGCTCACTTCCTCTATAATTCAATCCAACCTAATCGAACAAATTAAACCGAACCCACTTTCGTTGCCTTCGATCCAAAAATCAAAAGTGGACCCTATCAAAGTGAACCCTAAAGCCAGTCGGTAACCCCTGTCCAGCCTCAAATGGGCTGCGTACTCTACTTTTTATTTTTAATGATCAATGTGTTTAAACCCTTATTTCCGAGAAAAGGTGTTAAATGGAAACCCCAGTCCGTAGTGGAAAAGAAACTCAAACAACATCCTTGCAGCTTTTCTTAAAGAGGACACAGACGCCAACCGAATTTGCCATCTTCTTCCACATTCTCTCAAACATCTTTTTTCCCTCTCACAAAGTGATGCAAAAAACGCAATCATGGAAAGAGACAAACACGAAGTGGCGCAACTACAGGAAGGAGCGTTTTTTATCTATCAACGAAAAAACAGTGGAGGGTGTTTTTTATCTATCAACGAAAAAACAGTGGAGGGTGGAATTAACCTGAGATGCTAGAAGGTGGGCTGATTTACAGACACCCGATGCCGCTACCAGATGCAGTAGAAGAAGATGCGATCTAAGTATTTGTACGCAGGGATGGTTGAGAGATGGAGAAGGGAGAAGGAACGTAACGCATGTGGGAGTATCACAATTCACAACTCACAAGGGGCCCCTGCTGCTGTGCCTTTGCAGCCGGTTTGAATTCAGGGATTTTGCGGAGGAAAAGAAAATTATAAAGAAAAATTATTCCTGAATTTTTTTGGCAAATCACTTAGGATTGTTCTCTAATAGATTTTATCAAATCTTTATCAAGATTTGATAAAATCAAGGGCTTGATTTTATTCATTCGTGAAAAGATTTGATAAAATCTCACATTTTATATAAGATTTGATAAGATTGGAGAACCAAGCCTTAGGCCTCCTCTTCCCGTTAACTTTTTGCACTTTTCGATTTTTATTTTTATTCAAAAAAGATCGTATTTATTAATTTTGTATCAAACTTTTTAGGTTATGTGATTCGCCTTGACGAGAGGAATTGAAAAACTTACAAAATTATGACCGCAATTCAAATAAAGACAAAATTTAAAAAGTGAAAAAAATGCAAGTAGTCACACAAATAAACAAATTATTAAAAGGAATGAGGCCTTATTTGAATTTTTTGTCAAATCACTTACTTAAAGGCCGTTTGGCAGTCTTAATTATCCATTCTACATTATCCATTTTGCATCATGGCTGTTTTGTCAACCTATTTGTAATGCATTCTCAAAATCACACAATTTGATAATCAACCCTGAAAGTACATATACATTCTCATTTTGCATTCTAGATTTTCCCTACGGATAGAAAGACTATAATAACCCTATCTTTATTGGATATTTCCTGGGGTGCCCACAATTTATATCCAATCCTAGCCATTGATAATGGTTATTTTTACAACTTGTCAAAATTATAATTTCGGGATTATGTAAGAATTTATTTTCATCGTGATTTTATGTTTTTGTCCAGCACAAAATAATATTACTTGTAAATGTGTTAAAGTAATTGTGGACACCCGTCGGGCAGCCGCCCACACGATAGCGATGGCTCCCCGATTCGATTTGATTTGAAAATGAGTTTTTAGAGTCGCCACCAAGTTTAAGGAATGAACTTGATAAACCAATAAAAATGACTCTTCTATGCCCAATGGTTTTGAAAATGTTTTTACCAGTCGTGCGAAAAACCTTTTATTTCTAGGCTCAGGGGGTTGGTTACGAGAGGGGAAGGGTTTTAATGCACCCCTCTCGCCCGATCCGTGAACCGGTCTTTACTAAATAACTTATGGGTTATGAAAAATGTTTAAAAACTGGTTTTGAACACATAAACGAGGTAAAGATCGCGTACACAAGATAAACACAATGTAAGAAACTACGATGCTCGTGTGCGTAGGTAATTAACAATGTGATAATGATGATGATGCATGATATGAGTATAATTATGAATTGACAGAATGAAACATAAAAAGAAAATAGAGTTAGTATGATCAAGGTAAATAAGTGAAAGATACGACAGCTGTTCATCAATCTGTCAACAGAATAGAGGTTGAGCGCTCAAAGAGACCTTGAGCGCTCAACATCTCTCAGACTCAACAGTCCAACCCTTGCTTTCTAGTTTAAAGAATGCCTTACTTTGATCATAAACATCTTCAAAACTGATTTTTCAATCCATAAATCCAGAACAGAATCTCAACAAGGCATCCAAGAGTGATTTCAATCAAAGCATGGATTTTTGGTCATTTGATTTTTAAGAAAAATCTAAAAATGAGATGAAACTTGTGTTGAGAGAAGGAGCTGATACAGATTGATGATATCATGACATGTACTCACACACATTTTAAATGGAATGGTAATAATTATAACAGAATGGACAAAATGCATGTATTGCCCAGAAACCAGGTTGAGCGCTCAATGAGAGGTTGAGCGCTCAAGCCAGTTCATGACTCTCACTTCCAATCAATCTCTCTTTGCCTTATTATCCATGGATTCACAACCTCTTTGTCAAACATCCTCTGTAAAATGATTTTTAATAACAAACAAGGGCTAAGAGGCATGATTCATGAATAATAGTTGAGTTTATTGATTTTATTTCTTTGATTATTCATGAAAAATAAAGAAAAATATGAGGTGAGAGCTTGAGAGAAGTGAGACAAGCTGGTATAAATACTCAACAACACACACACCCTTCTGGAATGAGATGAAATAGCATAATAATAACAACAAAATACTAGAATAAACAAAACAGTAATCTGTCCAGGAGACAGCTTGAGCGCTCAAAGTAAGATTGAGCGCTCAAGCCATCCTTGGCTTGCATGTTTCTGTCAACTTCCTTGTTTTGCTTTTGGTACTCCTTTGAGTTCATAAACCTCTGATCACTTTGAAAATGTTGGTTTTTGCTTTTAAATGTCAATAAACTTAATTTTCTTCTTTCAAACATGAACAAAATCAAACAAAAACCTTTTGATGACTATTTCAAAGTGATAAGCGCTTATATAAGGCATGAATATTGCATATTATTATAGTCAATAGTAGAACAAAGTAACAATTCCTTCCGTGTGAATTTATTTATGGCTTGTTTTATCTTAATGAAGCAGATAATTATTTATACTTCTTAATTTTTTTATTACAAGCAATAGAAAAGTTCGAATGTATGAATTACTATATCAAATGAGACACATGTAGACACCCCAATTTCTGATCCCCGTGCACGCTTGAAATCCCCAATGATGAAAAGGATACTCGAAAAATACCTCGAAATAATTCTTCAGGCCAAACGAGTCAAAAAGATCAAGAAAAGGACCAAGTATACCGTACGGTACAAGTTGTTCAACCGCGCGGCACAAAAATCCCATTTTTAGCCAGTTGCACCGCACGGCACACTTGTTTGTACCGTACGGTACAAATAGGTATGACGTACGGCGTGTCTTACTCCCACCGCGAATCCTGGGTTTACCCAGCAGCTCGATTTCGTTTGAGTAATACGCTACGTCTTCATCATAGCCTACCCCGTAGCTCACCAAGCTGGAGTGAGAATCTTGCTTTGGCAAGAAGATCACGACACCGATTGCCTACTTAAACCGAGCCCCATCGCCGGATTGAGGGCCGAGAAAAAAAAATTCCCGGTGAAAATCCTTTAATGCTCTCCCTCATTCCTACTCCCACTCTCACTGTCACTCTATAAAAGTCATCTTTGTTTTTCAGTCACCCAAAAACCATCTAAAACCCCCACCTTCCAAATCCATATTCGCAATCCAGAACCCAACCGGAGCTCTCGTTCGAAGGAAGTTGTTCTGAAGGTATAAATCGCATTCCTTAATCAAAACCCAGAGTTTTGGCTTTATGAGGGGTCTCCCTAAGCTTGAGGAAGGTACCAGTATCCATTCTCGAGCTTGGGTAGCCATGCTTTAAGAAAACCCAGCCTCCGGGGGTTGCGTCAAACGGTATTACCCATTATCATATGATGCAACCCACATCGGGAGGTACATTTTCTCATGCTACCATCCTTCCAATGTATTGATTTTTCAAGAAAAACTTGATTTTGGAAACATCTTTTACTTCTACTGGAAAACGAAATTTTTTTCTAAATTTTTGAAGTTACAATGTCGTACGGCTTACTTACTTCCACCGCGCGACGATACGACACACTTGGAATAATATGATTTTGTGCTCTGTTTTTCCCAGCTTGTACTTTGTTTTTGTACTTTACCAGTTCCTTTTATTACAATTAACCCCCTGTATTTCTTTCCATTGCTATTATGTCCCTGTATTTCTTTTTATTATTATATTTTTTATTTATTTGTTATATTAATAAAGTTTTGCATTAAAATGTTTTCTAAAAATCCCATAAATATTTAGTAAAGACCAAGAATTTCCCGGGCGCGCAAGGTGCTTTTTCAAACAAAACCTTCTCCATTCTTAACCTGGCTCCCGAATCCAAATCTCTATTTTCCGCAGATCAAACACTTTTTCAAACGGTACGAGAGTCATTATTTTCTTAAAACGGTTTCTCAGGTACCAAACATTTTCCAAAAATAAAACCCGGGTGGCGACTCTAAATTTTTTCTTTTTCCCCGAATCGCCTTTTTTTCAGAAACAAACAAAAAACGTGGTGTCGTCCACAAAATGGCGACTCCGCTGGGGATTTTAAATTAATCTTTATTCTTGATCTTTTTCACTTGTAAAACGACCCCCGAAAACTTGTCAAAATGAAAATGCCTAGCGCTATCAAAGAAAGGAATGGCGATAGTAACTGGGCCTCTCCCGGCCATCCGGCCCAGAGCTTTTCGGGTTGTTTGCTTGTGAAAATTTTCGAAATACGGATTAATTTAAGTGAGCCAAACTTGAAAAATATTTGTGGGATTTTGAAAATAATTTTATTTCCGAACTTTTGCATTGCACGTGCATCGATGTTGGATAAGCCCCGCTGCTGCGTCTTGGTTACCCTACCCAGCTTGCTGGTGTTAAGACATCCCAAGATGCTCAGCAACCCTGTACAATGATGAGTCAGTCTGCCGCTTTTACCTTTGCCATGCAGTACACTTGGCACTGGGAGGCAAATATTGACCCTAGTCTGGGGAACCCTCTAAACCAAAACCGGCCTTTGCATATAGAGAACCGTAGAACCTTTCAACCTACGACAGGGCCCATAGGGTAGGATTATGTGATATATCCTGTTAACTATTCACCGCTTTCATATATCCTGCTGGCATGCTACCTGTATACTGTTTACTGCTCTTGTATATTTTGCTCTCATTTTGTATGCATACAACAAATTAGATTGGCCCTAGGTTATTGCTCCACTCACGTAAGGATTACCCCAATAATCACTGGTTGTGCTGGATATCCAAAAATCCCGTATTTTCAAACTACTACAAATGGCTCTGATTTTCTAAATAAAAGCAACGTGTATTTTCCTTTCGTTAGAGTCAGTAGCTAAGAAATGGCTGATCATTCCGGCAACAAGAGGCTCAAATCCACCTTTTCAACCCACCATGGTGCACCAGCCTGGATTATCGAGGAATTCAAGCTAGTAGAGCCCGAGAAAAAGGCTCCTGAAGATGAAAAGCTTGATAAGATGACCGACCAGCTTCTCTCATCCAGTCAACTAGGATCCTCAGTTCAATGGGATGACTCCGAAAGCTACCATGGGTGGAAGTTCTATTTCCCTCAAGACAACAACCCCCGAGAAATCCCTGACAAGATCACTGTCATGGTTGAAGAAGAAGATGGTGAATTCATAACCAGGCCACCTGTCAAATACTTCACACCTGAAGGACAACCTGTCTACTATTTTGAAGACCTAGTTACTGGACACAAATACTGGGATGAGTGCGATTGTGATGCATGTTACGAGGACTGCCTTCGTAACAACGACGGCTTAACCCCTCAATAGCTTGAGGAACAGTATGTTTGGGAGAATCGACAGAAGGAAGAGATTGCTAAGTCTAGCAAAGGGAAGGAAAAAGTTGGTGAAACCAGTTCAGCAGCCAGCCCAGCATCCCCAATTCACCCCATGCCATGAAGTAACGATTGAAGCAAATGGAAGTTGTGCTAACAACCAGATCTAATCAAGCCATCAGTGTTTCTTTTGGAATAAAGCTAGTCTGTAGTTGTATTTGTTTAAATTGTACGTTGTTCAATGATTAATGCTTAAAAGATATCTTTTTGCAAGAAAAAGAGCCGAATTGTAGTCCCGAACTACGTCCCGGCCTGATTCCTCCTTTATAGGGATACGTAGGCAACCTTTTCAGCGGTCCGACCGTTGTTTTCAAAAAATCAAGGGATTTGAACATATCCAGAAAAACCCGAAAGAAAATTGGGGCAATCCTTTAAGTGCATCATGCATCGCACTTCATTCTTTCATGTGTAAATACAATTCTTTTAGCACATATTTCCATACAGCATCATTTAATTCATTTTGGTTCATACCATCGGTACATAATCATTGGCAAAAGCTAGAAAACTCTCATACCTAGTTGGACCCGAACTCCTCAACAACGATTGGTTCGAACAGAGTCAAGAGCGGTACAGTCAGCTAGCCTTCCAATTATGGCCAAAACTACAGATCAGACAGAGAAACCAAAGTCCAAGTTCTCAAGGAAGCTTTGGAAGAACAGCGGGCAACTAACAGTAAGCAAATGGCTCAGATGATGCTTATGTCCAGAGGGTAACTTCTCGGCTCCCGCCGCCATCAGGAGAATCGTCGGGTGATCAGAACAATCCAGGATGTGGTTAGGACTAAAAGATACGGTAGTGCCGCTGTAGCACCACCCTTCACGTAGTTGCGGTCCATGATGTGGTAAGGGCTAAAGCGTGTACAACAGCACGGTGGATAAAGCTTTGTATCACGTAGATGCGGTCCATGATACAAGGTGGCTGGATTGTATCACGTAGGTGCGGTCCATGATACAATACGGTTGAAGCTGTGTTCGTGAGTGTCGCATAGTGGATTAAGTTTTGTATCACGTACATGCGGTCCATGATACAAGGTGGCTGAATTGTATCGCGTAGATGCGGTCCACAATACAATACAGTTGAAGCTATGTTCGTGTGAGAGCGGGGTGAGCGGACTTTGTATCACGTAGATGCGGTCCATGATACAAAGCAACCGGATCCTCGAGCGGAAAGGTTGGTGAAAGACGGGCCAATAACTTTCAGAGTGATAGGAGATGGTTGAAATGATTGGAATGAATTAGATGATTGTGATAATAAAAAAGATGAAATTTGAAGAAGAATGCATATGTTGATAATGAGAAACGAGACGAGATACATGATTACCACCACGTTTACTCTGATTTGTATTGACACTGACACAAACATATTTACACAGACATTGTCATATTTATTCATGAAAACTATTTTCGGATAAACTCTTGTTATTACTTTGGAGTTTTTATGTATTGTTATAGAATTGCTAGTTGGAATTTGGGTAGAGTTATTGCTGGGCGTTTTCGGTCATGGTGTTGCACTTGTGTAACCCTGACATAATACCACGATGTTGCATGGCGACTCTGACGTATTATGCCAGACTATAGAGATGAACAGGAGGAATTCTACAGCTTGGGAGCATATGGAGCTGGACAGGACACCGCCGGGGCTGATGGCTGTGCAAGAAATTAGAAGAAACCCTAGTTGATCCTATTTTCAATAAATGTATTTGGAAAGGAGAATTATGTAATTTTCAAGGCGGAAACTTGTTGTAAGACTTATTTATTATTTTACAATAAATATAACGTTCCCAAAAACCAGCGCCGTTACAAAATCGGTTCCTCGGTCCGGTTCGTGGGTTCGGTTCATCGGTTTTTATTTTCACCCCTACCTCAAACACAGCCCGAGAAAAACATTGCAAATACAAAATACTACGTACAAGTACATAAACAGTAGGCCATACTGAAATTCTCTCTCTCGTTGGGAAAATCCCAACTTTGGATAAGCAGTCTCCCGTTGACCGTTGGTATGCAAAAGGTTGCCGACTTTCGGGCCAAATGTTTAAGCACTTTGGGCCGTGGGGTAAAATGACTTACCGCAAATTTGGAATGAAATCATTTGCGCCCTGGAAAAGATTTTACTTTGGAAAATATTTTAATGAATTTTATCTAAGTAAACAGCAAAAAAATAGTGAAAGTGTTTTATAGGAAAACATTTTACATCGGAGCCTATTAGTTGTTTTATAACGAAACAAACAGAGTCTTGACGAGTTACTCAAGTTTGGGCCTCTCATCATCATAAATAACTTAAAAAACCACCCGGCCCAGTCGATCTGTATTCCACCATGCGTTGAAAACCATTGGCCCATTTTAACAGGAGGATTTGGAGGCCCGTGACAAACTGGGAGTAAAATTATCCGAAATCGATCCAACACCGCCAACCAAGGATCAGTAACATCGTTGATTGATCTGAGCCGCAGATCTTACACGAACCCGTATGTATGTCTGAATACTCACTCTCCGAAACCTCCCTCTTTCTCTTCCCTTCCCTTCCCTTCCCGGACCCTTTTTATAGAATAGATTTGGGGTTACACAATCGCAACCCACACTCACACCCCGCATATACATACATCTAACATGTCTCACCGGCGTCGACACGACGACGACGACGACGAGCTTGAGCCAGAGGAAGACGAAGAGGAGGAGGAAGAAGAGGAGGACGATGGGGGAAAAACCCAGCGCAAGCGGCGAAGATCGGAGTTCATAGACGATGTGGCGGAGGAAGATGAAGACGAGGAGGAAGAAGAGGAGGAGGAGGAAGAGGAAGATGATTATTTTGATGGTGGTGGTGGTGGTGGTCGTCGAGGAGGTCACCGCCCCCCCAAGAGGCGGGTACGGTCTCAATTCATTGACGAGGAAGCGCAGGTGGATAGCGACGGGGAAGAAGAAGAGGATGATGCCGAAGACGGTTAGCGTTTCTCTGCTTTTCCTTTATACTAGTATATTAATATTAACTAATGTCATCCATATGCGTATACAACATTTGCATATGAAATTTAGGTTTTCCATATGTTTATGCGGTTTAGACGCGCATGAATTTTCTATATTTTTTGGTTGAATTTGGTGTCGAAGACTTCAGAATTTTGTGCGATTATTGGAATTGCGATGCGGGTGACCTAAGTTGATTTATCCGATATTGGTCGTACGCAAAATTCCGGAGAAATGGACCAACTTTTTGGATTTTAGTTCAATTATTGATAGATTCTATTGGTTTGTCGATTGTGCACAGCACACCTTTGAGTTTTTGGAGCCTGAAATCCTTTGTCAAGACGAATGAATTAGGGTTAGTTAGGCCAACACTGCAAACTGGAATCTATGTTTTAATTAGTTTCCTTATGACACTGTGATGTTTGGGGTAGTGGTTTATTAATTCAACTGGTCTAATGCATTGTGGATTGATTTGGATGCTTGACATCTTGCCTTCATACCCAAGTTATAACGATTTATTTGCAAGGTTAAGGATCCATAGAGTGATGTTTACCAGTTTGGTTATTTTTTTTCTCCTAGCAAACTTGAACTATTGAAGCATGAGGAAGAAACCACAGTAATATAATTACACAGTTCAATTTTAGTTTGGGTTTTTGTTAATTTTAGCCTCAATTATCTTTGTCTAATGGAATAAAAATTAACTGATGGATGAGTAAGACCTTTGGGCAATGGCCACACAGAGTAGAAAGTGTTATGATGAAATCTGCTAGTCCAATTACCTAATTCTCTCTCTGTCCCTTATTGTTAGTCCTTTATTCAATATTTGGATTTCCTAAAATAGTACTCTCCTTGAAAAGTTAAAAACCGTTTAGGTTTGCAATAATTGATTAAAAGTAATTTTCGAAGTGGGGATTATGAGCAAGGCTGAAACGTTGGAAGTCCAATGGAAGCAGGAAAAATGCATTAAATGCACGTCCCCACTGAGAAAGTCGGAAGTCCAATGGACTAATAAAAAAGGTACCAAGGGATTATATTCTTCAGGGTTAGTGGTAAACTTATTTCTTTGCTGATTAATTGAGAGTTTTTTGTGGGTTTAAGGAAGAAGAACCTTCTACATTTTGGTTGGGCACCAAATATGAAATAAAAGAGAAATCAGAGCTATGAACTCTCAAAGAAGCTGAAATATAGAAATGCAACGATAGAATGCATTTAAAATAACCTCAGTCTGGCCATTAAAAATGGCTCTGGTGTATATTTCGTAAATGAAACTCTTGCCAAGTTCTAGCCAATGAGCCTTTGTGCCGCAAGCATTTGAATTTATCAAGGCTTCACATAACTCGAGATATGTGGTAAAAAGGAACGCAACAGCTCCTGAGTTGATTTAGAATCAAATGATTTAAGATGACGCTCTCTATTCTATATCTATTCTCTGCTGCAAGGTTTTGGGTTACATGAATGAAGTGTGACAAATATATATATTGTGATCTCAATGCACAAAGCTATGCAAAGGGGGTATCACTTTGGAGTGCTGGGCTCTTGGCCATTGTTCTACTCCTTGGAATGTGGAAGGAGCATTTAGAGGCCTTCTCTTAATACGCACTGGCTTTTGTTTGTTCTTCCTCTGCTTCTTTTTTGATTTGTGTGTTGATGGTTTGTGTGGAGAATATTAGCTCGTAGCATTTATTTTGCTCTAAGATACTGGTGTCTGCTGGTCCAATCCACCCTAATTTGTATACTCAATGCTTGAGCTTGAAAATAACATGGTGGTAGCAGTCTTTGATTCTGAATATGTCGTCGTCGTCTTGACGGAGTTTGAACATTCCAATGCTTTTTGAGCTTGTTGATTCTCCTGAATTACTGTGTTAATGTTCTTCTGAATCCAATGAACATTTGACGTTTCTTTCCTTTCACGTAGATGTTTCACTGAACTTGTAGTCGTGCTGGCTTCTATTTTTTTTTTTTTTTAGCTTTGTTTTATTTGGGTGGTTTATGCCTGGCTTACATTATAATTGCTGATTGGTTTGGCACCTGAACGTACAGACTTCATAGTAGATAATGTAACTGAACTACAAGATGAAGACGACGGCAGAAGGATGCACCGCCGCCCGTTGTTGCCAAGGGAGGATGACCAAGAAGATGTTGAGGCTCTTGAAAGAAGTATTCAGGCAAGATATGCCAGATCGAGTCACACAGAATATGATGAGGAGACGACAGACGTAGAGCAACAAGCTCTTTTGCCATCTGTTAGGGATCCGAAGTTGTGGATGGTGAAATGTGCGGTATGGTTGATAATGCTGGTGCTGTTCATTACCAATAATGACACTGATATCATTATAACAATCTCTTCACAAATTCTGTTTGTCTGCTCTAGATTGGTCGTGAGCGGGAGGCAGCTGTTTGCCTGATGCAGAAGTGTCTTGATAAAGGATCTGAGTTGCAAATTAGGTCAGCCATTGCTCTTGACCATCTCAAGAACTACATATATGTTGAGGCGGACAAAGAAGCCCATGTGAAGGAGGTACATAACCACTTATGTGTTGTTTCTTTGTGTTGCTTGATGAGCCCTGCATAAATGATTTATCATATATTTGGACAATGTGTGCTGTGACCAGAACTGATCTTATTAGCATCTTTATTCAGGCTTGCAAGGGTATGCGCATAATTTATGGGAATACAAAAATAACACTCGTTCCAATCAAAGAAATGACTGATGTTCTCTCAGTGGAAAGCAAAGCAATCGATCTTTCCAGGGATACTTGGGTCAGAATGAAGATTGGAAAGTATAAAGGGGATCTCGCTAAAGTAAGGACTGTTATGATTCCTCTTAGACTAAAAGATGACAGTGGTCCCTAAAGTATTCAATTTGTGTAATTTTGATCATCAATGTACCAATTTGTCATTTTAATATCTAAAACATGTGATTTGTATCTTTGTGGTCCAAACCCCACATGCACCGTTTGATCTTTGTTTATCGTTCTTTGTGTTATCACGTGTTCTGCAGGTAATTATTAGATGGGTGTTTTTGTAGTTTTGCACGGATCATCTAATTTATCCACCATGTGGAGATGCAAACGAACCATCTTAGGGTTTAAGTGGGGACCAGAGGATTTAAGAGTTTGCTATATAGCTTGACTGAATCAAGCATCAGAGAATATATGAATATGGCTTAATGATGGAAGTATCTGTTGTGTGCATGCATGAGTTTGTTTTTACTCCATTTGAGCTAATATTGGTGATTCAGTATGCTTCAACATGTATGTCTGATATAAGGATACAGTTCTTTATTAGAAGTAGGGTTGGCCTGAAAATGTTCTAGGTGCTATCAACTTTTGTGGGACCGTCCAATCGGAGCTTTGGCCCCAACTTAAATGGCCTCCCTCCCCCACTAGTGGACAGTGAGATTGGCCCCCGAAGTTGGTCGAGATGCGAGTAGGCTGACTCGGACACCCCAGGTTATCAAAATAAAAAAGTTTTTGTTGTGGATATAGTTTGTTATCGTGTAAATTATATAGGTAGTTAGTATTAGATAACTAACACTGGTGTTTTCTGTTCATGGTCCCATTGTTCATGAACAAATTGGATCAATTATTCAGAGCAAAAGTGGTCCACGCGTATACAAAAGAGAACTGGGTTTCTCTCCTAATTGCCGTCTCCACTTTCTTTCCATATACATCCTTTAGTTGTGTAATAAATATCTGAATGTGCAATTTGTCCATAGAAGTATCCAATGATTTAAACGGTGTATTAGAGATTGGCCGACATCTAAATTTCATACTTAGACACCAAAATGAGACAAAATGAATACTTTAAGGACCGTCGGAATCTTTTGCTCTTCTTATCTCTTTCGTCTTTTCATCTTGCTCTAGTTGTGTGGTTTTTAATTATAGCCCTGTCAGAATTTGGGTGATATTTTTTGCTCCTGCATTTTAACTAAGCTTAAGATTCCATGTTTATAGGTTGTGGATGTGGATAATGTGCGGCAGAGAGTAACAGTAAAATTAATCCCGCGGATTGACTTACAGGCCCTCGCAAATAAATTGGTAAAGTTCCCGCTTGCTAATGAGATTTTTACTTCAACAAGTTGAACTTTCTGCATTCAGCATAGGATTTGTATTGTGTTCCTTTTGTGATATGAACTAGTTTTCATTTAATTTTTACCAGGAAAAAAAATTGTACGTCTAGGATTTTTCTTAGACTGAGAAGGAAGGATTCCGGATTTTGAGTTTTGAATTTGGTTTGAGTATACCGTGGGCTCTTACAAGTCGAATTCTTTCTCTTTCAGGAAGGAAGGGAAGTCCCAAAAAAGAAGGCATTTGTTCCACCTGCACGTTTTATGAATGTTGATGAAGCTAGGTAGACTGTCTTTTATAATCTCTAATTGGACCTGTGATGGAATTCCCTGTTTCTGCTGTAAGTTTTATTGTGCGTTGGTTTCTGTTGTATCTTCAGAGAAATGCATATACGTGTGGAGCGTAGACGTGACCAAATGACTGGCGATTACTTTGAGAATATAGATGGCATGATGTTCAAAGATGGGTTCCTTTATAAAACTGTCTCCATGAAATCAATCAGCACTCAGAACATACAACCAACTTTTGATGAATTAGAGAAATTTCGGCAACCTGGTGAGAATGGAGATGGAGATATGGCTAGTTTGTCAACTTTGTTTGCAAACAGGAAGAAAGGCCACTTTATGAAGGGTGATCAAGTTATTATTGTGAAGGGAGATCTAAAAAATTTGAAGGGATGGGTTGAGAAAGTTGAGGAAGACAATGTCCACATTAGACCAAATGTGGAGGGCCTCCCTGTAAGACATCACAGGAAATCTGTGTTTTTTAATGTGAATTATTTTTCATGTGGTGCTCCTTGTCAGTGTAACAATTTCTTATTTTCTTATGTGCAGAAAACTCTTGCTGTGAATGAAAAGGAGCTTTGTAAGTACTTTGAACCCGGGAATCATGTGAAGGTTGTCTCTGGTGCTTCAGAAGGCGCAACTGGTATGGTAGTAAAGGTCGAGGGGCATGTAGTCATCATATTGTCTGATACGACTAAAGAACATGTAAGTTTTTCTGTTGAACTTTGGAAGCTCTGTTATTTTCTGAATGAACAAGTGATGCTACTGTTTGTTGTCTTCAGATACGTGTATTTGCGGATAATGTTGCAGAGAGCTCTGAGGTGACTTCTGGTGTTACCAAAATTGGGGACTATGAGCTTCACGATCTTGTGATGCTGGAGTAAGGTTCTCGTCCTTCGTCTTTTTTTCTCGCTGGTGCTTAAAATCTTATGTGTGATCGTGATTCTTGTGTGTGCAGTAATATGAGCTTTGGGGTAATCATACGGGTAGAAAGTGAAGCTTTACAGGTGAAATGAATTTGGTTATAGTTGTGCGAGATTTGTATATGACTTGTTTCTCAAGTTCTTAAGAACTTTCGCGTTTGAGGTTTCAGGTTCTGAAGGGAGTCCCAGAGAGACCAGAGGTCGCACTTGTCAAACTAAGAGAGATCAAATGCAAGCTTGACCGGAGAAATTATGCACAAGATCGGTCTAAGAACCCAGTATCAGTGAAAGATGTCGTTAGGATTCTTGAAGGTCCATGCAAAGTGAGACACCACCCACTGCTAACTTTGTTCTGATTATTTGGTTGTTTTATTATCTGATTATACAGGTTATTGCTGTTCTCCTGTTCAGGGAAACCAAGGTCCTGTTGAACATATTTTCAGAGGAATTCTGTTTATTTATGATCGTCATCACCTTGAGCACGCGGGCTTCATATGTGCTAAATCTCAGTCCTGTTTAGTAGTTGGTGGATCACGTGGGAACGGCGATAGAAATGTACACTGATATACCGATTGTTCTTGATGTATTTTCCGAGTTGTTTCCTGAGTTCTTGCTGCTGTTATAACTAGTCTTGCTCTTGCATCTTTCCTGTAGGGTGATACACTGGCTTCAAGATTTTCTCATCTCAGAACTCCAACTCGGGTTCCACAATCCCCAGGAAGATTGCCTAAAAGCGCTCCAATGGACTGTATGTTGGCGACATCTTGCTGATTGCTGTTTTGGATATTTTTGTTCTTTCTTTCTCTTCCACCCCAGCACCCCTTCCCCACTCGCGTCCTCCATTCCTTCATTTTCTCCTTTTGGCATTCTTGCCTGACACTTTCTGTTATTCATTATGAATGTCATTCAAGAAAAAGAACTTTGTTTCCAATGCTACTAATGTGTTACAGCTGCATCACGGCATAGAGGTGGTAGAGGACATGATCCTTTGGTCGGTACCACTGTCAAAGTTCGTCAGGGCCCTTTCAAGGGATATCGTGGACGTGTCGTTGATGTTAAAGGTTTATCGGTCAGGGTTGAGTTGGAGTCGCAGATGAAAGTAGTTACAGGCATGGTCTTGTTTTCCCTCTTTTTTTATTTTTATTTTTACTTTAAATTCTGTTTTGTTCATGATATATAACTTCTACTTTTTTGGGTAATTTTCTTTGAACAGTTGATCGTCATCATATTTCTGATAACGTGGTCATTTCGACTCCCTATCGGTAATTGTTATTTTTCCTTTGTTTCCTCCAAGTAGCGTAGAATTTAGACTTGCTAACTAGTTCTTTTTCCCCAGTAGTGTGCCTCGATATGGTACGGGTAGTGAGACCCCCATGCATCCTTCACGCACACCATTACATCCGTATATGACTCCGATGAGAGATCCTGGAGGTTTGGTTTTCAAGCTTTTTGTTAACTTATGTTGCTCAGACTTGTATGTCACTTGCCAATCAATTTGTCTTCGCTTTTACCACAGCTACACCTATTCATGATGGCATGAGGACACCTATGCGTGACAGAGCATGGAATCCGTACACACCAATGAGTCCGCCAAGGTCAGTTGTTGAACTGTAGTAGTTGGTTTGTTGTTTTTAGAAAATTATTAGAGGCTAGAATGTGAAGTTTCCGAAATACGTTTACTGGCTGCATGTTAATACATATCCTGCAAATACATTGTTTTGTTTTTTTTTTGTTTGATTATGGATGTACATTGTTTCTCGTGTAGCCTTATTATTCAGGGGTTGCTATGTTTCATTTGATTTGATTGCGCCATTTGTTCAAAACAGATATTAAAGATTTGTGTTTTTCTTGAATGCAAAATTAGGGATAACTGGGAAGATGCAAACCCTGGTTCATGGGGGGCAAGTCCACAGTATCAGGTCAGAATGGTTGTCCATTTGGATACCACTATTCAAGTAAGTTGTTTGGTACATGGTGACATCGTCTGTTATCTTTTTCTCAGCCTGGAAGTCCTCCTTCAAGGACATATGAGGCGCCTACTCCTGGTTCAGGTTGGGCCAACACTCCCGGCGGCAATTACAGTGAGGCTGGAACACCAAGGGATAATAGTCACGCCTATGGTAATTATACAATGTATTTTCCTTTTTCAAGTTTTTTTTTACTTAGGCCGCCTTTGGCTACACGCTACTATGTTCTTCATTCCTTCTTTTTTGTATTTGCAGCAAATGCTCCAAGCCCATACCTGCCATCTACTCCTGGTGGACAGCCAATGACACCTAGTTCAGCTTCATATCTTCCTGGCACTCCTGGTGGGCAACCAATGACACCTGGAAGTGGTGGTTTGGATGTGATGTCTCCTGTAGTAGGTCTGTTAGCCCTTTTTAGTGGTCAGAATTTTTTTTGATAGATGTTATACTAAATCTTTTTGGTGAAATGTTTACTTTGTGGTGAAATGTGATGTTTACTTTGGAGCCGTGCAAGGTTAGGCTTCAGTAGCTAAAATTTTATAGACATACACTTTTGATGTTACTACTACTACAAGCTTCTGCTAGTAAAAATTAATTATGCATTTTCATTGCCGCATGGAAATACAATCTTTGTATTCTGTTTTTTGTGCTGGGAAGCATAAAATTTCTACGTTATTGTTTCTAAGCTCGTTTTATTTCTCTTTATCTTGGATGTTGCATATCTGCTTTGAGTTTCTGCAAGTATGACTTTTGACATCCACTACTTCACAGGTGGGGAAAATGAAGGACTTTGGGCACTTCCAGACATATTGGTTAATGTACGCCGGTCTGGTGAAGACAGTGTCATTGGAGTTGTTCGAGAGGTTCTCCCGGTATGTGTTATTATTATTGTGTGTGCAGAAAAACTGTATTATTGCATTTTTATATTATAGCACAGTCAATTTGTTGCCTTAGTGTAAAGGAAAGATGTTGGTTCCACTGCCGATAAAAAAAAAATGGATGTTGGTTCCACTCATTAGTTTTGGAAATTAGCAACATTAGGTTGCCTTGGGTGCGCTATTCAGAAGGATATCAGTAAATAGGGACGCAGATTAAGAGGAATTCTGAGAAAAATTGCAAAGTAAAAGAGTTTTGTTCGAGTACATTTTACCTAATAATGGAACTTACTAGGGGCATCTCCATCCCTCCCTGTATTTTTTCCTCAATTCAAATTGGTATAGTTTTAAATTCCAAATATGGAGTATGGAAAAACAAATGGATGTATATCTAAGGGGATATTAGGTTAAATGTTGTGGTAATCTACTGAAAATAAAAATAGATATTTAGATTTCGATTGAAAATGGATAATGATTGATGAAGAAGTGAGAAAGTATTGGAAACGTAGATGAGATATGGAGATACAAATATTTGTGATTGTAGTTTCTAGTAACATTGAATCCCTCAATATCCACTTTTGGATTATACTCCGTAAATGTTAATTTGATTCTCTTATTGGAGAAATAGAGGGTATTGGCCCTATTGGGTTGGAGAATCTCAGAAATCGCAGATTTTGGCTTGCGTGTTTTCTAGGTAAAGAGTTTTATGGCCATACCACTTGGAATTCTATGACGTTTTCCAGCGTTCTAAAAGTCGGCCTAGGCCCAACTAATTGGCGCTACGCGGTGGTCCGCTGCCTCGACTAGGGGTCTAGTCGCTGAATTAGGGGGCAAGATGGTTAGTTGGTTGCTATGTAGCACGGTCACCGACACTAGGGCTGCCCAGCGGATCATCCGATCCGCCAATCCGACCAATCCATTGATCCATCCGAGGTATGTACGGATGGGTTGCGGATCGTAAAACACTGAAGTTGTCGGATCCGGTAAAATCCGATCCGTCTGTAAAAAAAAAAAAAACCGCACAGCAGTAGCAATACAGCATTACCCACCCCACTACCCAGGCCATTTCGGCCAAAAACAAAAAACTTAAAAAAGTAATAGTGTAATACGTGTACACACCCCACCCTACCCACGATTAGACTCTCCTCATTCTACTTTTTTCTTTCTTTTCTACTTTTTTTCTTTCTTTTCTACTTTCTAACCCTAATCTTCTGACTCTCCTCATTCTCTCCGCTTCTCAGCCTCCACACCCACCATTGTAAAACCCCAATTGGGTTGAAAATTGATTAGGCTGGACAAAATTGGGTAGAAAAATGATTGGGCTGGAAAATGGGCCGGAAAAAATTCCTAAATTGGCCCAAGCAAATTGGCCCATTTGAAAGCCCAAACCGCCAAATTGATCCGTAACCGATTCGTGAAATCCATATGTCACCTATGGATTGTTCCCGGATCCTAAAAACCCAAATCCGCTCTGACCGGATCGGATCGGATCCGTATCCGTACCAGCCGAATCCGATCCGTAGACACCCTTAACCGACACAGATACGGAGACATGACAGGGGAATTCGAAAAAAATAGACACAGACACGGCGGGGACACAACAAAAATGAATAAATAAAATTATGTAAAAATATGTCATATATGTATGCAGTTACAGTTTATATACATAGATATATACACTTTTCTTTTGATAGGTAAGATATATACACTTATGTACTGGTATGCATACCAGTACACATGCATTTATGTGTGTACTGGTGTATATTCCATGTGCATATATAAATATATACATATATATGTGAGAGGGAGTTGGGAGGGAGAGAAACACAGATAGAGATCATGAGTGTATGTGGGACACACGTGTCCCCTTTTGAAAAATAATTTAATTCAAGGGACACGCCTTCAGGATTCCAAACTCAACGATGGCAACTAACACGCGGGTTGCGCTTGTTGTGGGACTTAACCCAACACCTTACGGCACGAGCTGACGACAGCCATGCACTACCTGGTCGTTGCGATTACGGGTTGGATGTCTAATTGTCCAGGCGGTAATGATAGTATCTTGTACCTGAACCGGGAGCCAGGATTCTATTTTATTACTCCCTCCGTCCCACAAAGTTTGTCTGGCACGGAGTCCAAGGACTCAAAAAAAATTAGTTCTTTGTCAAAAAAATATTAATTTTTTTCCACAAAATAATAGAACAAACATTGATCTATTAATTTGTGCAAAAATAATAATTTTTTTCTTGACAAAAGTCTATTTTTTTTTAGTCCTTGGACTCCGTGCCGGACAAACTTTATGGGACGGAGGGAGTATCAATCAAATCTTCGTCCACATTCATGTCTCTTCCTTTTGTTAGCAATGAATAGATCTCTTTACTCGAACAACTTGTGAATAACCTAGAAAATAAGAATAAGGGTCGTGAATGTAACTTTATTAAAAAAAAAAACTCTTTTGGAATCAGTATAAAATTGAAAATTTCTTTCTATTTTGTTTAATCATTTTTTTTGACAAAGTGTTTGAACCCTTTCATGAACAAAATCAGGAAGAAAATGTGACCAATTAACCGTGGCGTGTCCAATACGTGTGCCCGCGTGGCCAGTGGCCCCGTGTCCCCTTGTCTAATACGCGGACACAACGACCTCTAGGGTTTGGTGCTTCATAGGTCGGTCGCTAGGCGGATTAGTCGGGACTCGGGACTAATCGGTTAGGTGGTTGGGCGGGGTTAGGCAGTTTGGCGGGATTAATCAGTGAATTAGGTGTCTAGGCGGGAATAATCATGGGTTAAATAAGTAAATTGGCAAATTTAAGGGGTTAAATGATGTTGTAATCTACTATAAGGGTTTTAATATAGTTTAAATACGAGATATAAATGTACACTTTACAATATAAATGATGTGTACGTAAATCTAGGAGAAACTTCTAGTCAGGGATCCCTGACTTTGTTATAGTCAGGACCTCGTCTTTTTCGATTCAATTTTGATAATCCGAACCGTCCAATGTGTTTTGAAGGGTTCCCACGAGGAAATATTAAAAAAAAAAGACCGGAAAGGGCTTCATTCGAGCATTTTTTCATAGAATAAATATCTACGGTTTGTAAGAAAAACTGCTCGGATGAAGCCCTTCCCGGTCATTTTTTTTTTATGATTCCTCACGGAGACCCTTAAAAACATGTTTTCAACACATTGAATGGTTCAGATCATCAATATTCAATCGTAAAATATGAGAATGGGAGGAATCCCTGACTTTAACAAAAGTCAAGGATCCCTGAGTAGAAGTGGATCCTGTAAACCTATATCGTTATAAATGTAAGGTATATATCTATGCTATACAAAATGAAGTGAAATTATGTGTATACAGGCTCTGTTTCTTGTGAAATTGTGTATGTAGGCTCTATTTCATCTGTTTGGATGTTATTTAATGTTATGTTGTTTTACTTGCTCAAAACTTGGGGAGGGGGGAGGAGAATATTTTAAAAATAAAAAAAGAAGGAAAAACCGACTGATCTCTAGGCATCGATTAATCCTCGACTAATCGGCCTGGGTGCTAGCGACTTTTAGAGCATTGACATTTTCTCATTTTATTTACAGTAACAGCGGCCGAAAAAAAAAAATGAAGAACATATATCTTTGAAAGCCATCAAAGTGCTCTCTTTTTCTTGGGATCCAGGAACTTTGTAGTTTTGTTTCTGAAGTAGTTTTCCACAAAGGCACTAGTATCGCATATGTTTCTATTTGTAGTATTTGGGAAGTGATTCGTCTTATGTATTTATGTCTGAATCATTGCTGGAGGTAGATCTGTGACACCAGTATTTTTCTTTTTCCAGGATGGTTCGTGTAGGATTAACCTTGGATCGAGTGGCAACGGCGATACGGTGAATGCTCTTCCCAGTGAAATAGATTTAGTGGTACCAAGGAAATCAGACAAAGTTAAGATAATGGGTGGTCCACAACGTGGTTTTACTGGGAAGCTGATAGGTATTGATGGTAGTGATGGAATTGTCAAGGAAGATGCAACTCTTGAGGTTAAGATATTAGAAATGAACATCCTCGCCAAAGTAGCTCAATCTTGATAGACTATGCTTCAATGTAAGCGATTAGCGGTTCTTACCCTTTTGCAAATCCCAAGTATTCCTTACAATTTCTGCTGTACATCGTTTGTCTTAAACATAGAGAGAGAGAGAGAGAGAGAGAGAGAGGGAAAGCAAAAAAGACAGTTTTCTTTACTCTTTGTTTTATTTTTTTCCTTATTTTGGCCAACTTCTGTATGTCTCCTAATGAGAATAATCCCCTTTCGCTTTTGTCCACCGTTTTCTACTGGTCTATTGAATTTTCTCTGGACCTGTTACTACTCCGTCAGTTAGCCGGCGCTAGGGGTGTGCATGTAACTGCCCAATCCGCTCAAATTCCCCGACAGGTTTGGACTTGTTTTGGCTCTTTGGTTTGGTCCTGTAACTCGGTCAGTTGCCTAATAAGGTGGTTGGAAGCAAGATTCTGAATATGGTAGTACTAGACATGGAACCTTTTTTAATGTATCGGAACTCGTGCAATACCATCGGGTACCAATTCGGATACCTGTTTCTATTAAATATGTATTAAAAGTTTAGTATTATGAACAACCTTCTTCTGTATAACCCCACGCTGTTGATGTTTAATGCTCCACTTAGAGAGAAGATTTGGCAACTTAAATAGGGGAAAGCAAATCTACTACTAATAGGCTAAAAAGACTTGTAGTTGGACTTATTAGTAGTAAATGTCTGAAAAGACTTGCTCGTTCAAAAAAAGTCTTAAAAAGACTAGAAGTAGGCTTAAACGGAGATTTTGGGCCCTTTGTAATTTGTATTTCAGATCGGAACCGTAAAATTTGTTAGGAATATTGAGTAGATCATTCACGTAAAAAATCAAATTAATTGGATATTGGTAACCATATGTTCGGATATCATTTGTATAGATGGCCAATATCATTTGAAGAATACATTGTTATACAAATTTATCTCGATTGTGTGTCTACCACTCTCCGATGATCATAACTTTTTGTATTCATAATGTGCTCAACAATTCTAAAAAATCAACGGTTCATATCCCAAATGAAGATTTCGGAGGGCTCACAATTGAAATCACTAGGGGAACCCTAGGTGTCATATTATACACACTAACTCCTTTGTCCTAAATATTTCAAAAGTCTTAAAAAGACTAGAAGTAGGCTTAAACGGTGTCATATTTCCATTTCTTCTAAAAGTGCTAAAAGTCTTAAAATGATTAAAAGTACTAAAAGTAGTTAATGTATATGAGGAGATGACCTGTTGTGAAATCCATCTTTTAGTCATTTTAGGGCTTTTAGAAAAATGGGAAACCACCCTGAGTCTTTTAATTGTTTTCACTTAATTTTACTGGGTCAATTTTTTTTGGAATAATTTCATCTCGATGATAGGAATCAAAAACTATAAAAATATAGACCAAATTTCAAAAGGTTCATTGAAGACAAAAAAGTTTTTTTTATTGTCTTTAGGTTCGTCATATATGATTTTTTTTTTTTTTAAAGTTTGGCTTATATTATTATACTTATGTATTTTCCTCATCATCTCATCGAGACAAACAATGTGGTGTAAAAATTATGACGAAAAGCTAAAAAAATGTTACTCAGTTTAATGTTATTATGATACTACAAGTTAATTCATACGAATTTTGTATGTAACTACAATAAAAAAAGTGAACAGGTACAAATACCACTCTTTTAAAGAGTTCTATGCCTAATTATGAGAGCTGTTGGTGCCAATAAATTTCAAAATTGCAAAATATTCCATATTTTTTTGGCTGATCTATGTTTTTTGTGGTATTTTACATGAGGGCCGGTGATTCCACTACAATCTAAAATCGCCACACAATTTTTTTATGGCCGTGTTTATGAGTTTTTTGTTGTTTTAAAAAGCCTTTGTGGTTCCACTACTCTCCAAAATAGCAATGTATATTTAATGCTAATTTTATGACATTTTTCCCCTCAAATCTAAGAGATTGTAGTTACAAATAAAATTCAAAAGTGCAAATTTTTTTTATGGCCAAGTTTATGAGGTGTTCGTAGTTTAATATGACATTTTCTTGGCTCTAATGTTCCCAAAAAAACAAATTACTTTTATGGCTAGTTTCATAAGTTTTTGTGGATGGATATGTGAGTTTTATACGTCCACTACAATCCAAAACAATAACTGTTACTCCCTCCGTCCTTTTTACAGTGTAGATATTTTTATTTTGGGTTGTCCCTTAATAAGTGTGTGTTTTGAAAAGTTAGTGGGTACATTTCCTATTTTGCCCTTAAAAGTAGATTCCTTTTTGAAAAGTTAGTGGGTATTATTATATTGGTAATGGTAAGTAGTGGAAAATAGATGTAAAAATTGTAAAAGTTAATGTGAGAGAAAATAAGTTGGAATTACGAGGTAACACACTTAAAAAGGGACGGAGGGAGTAATCTTTTTGGCCCTCTTTCTGAATTTTGCGTGTCTCGACTTTATGAAGGAGCTCATAATTCATATTCATGGTTTGGTATAAAAATTACTCTGGATAAAAACAAATATAAATATTTCTATCAAAATATATGCCCCAAACAATCAAACGGTTACTATCCCAAATATATGTAATTTCCAAACCTATTAGACTTTCATGCTTTATACCTTAAGCAATAAATGTGTAAATTATTCACATACTCCCTCCGTTCCAAAAAATAGATGTCTCAAAACACTATTTACATCTCTCGAAAAATCATTTATATTTTTTAAGTTATACTTAATGAATTACATATGCAATATGGATCTTGCTTAGTTTCATTAACAAGGTGTTTAAAATCGAAAAAACTATTATAGATTGCAACATATAGATGATTTTTTGAAGACTGTGAATAGTAATTTTGGACATCCATTTTGGGACGGATGGAGTATTATAATTATATCTAGGGTAATGATTTCCACACCTCCTTTACTTATAAATGCACTCACTTTATTATTTTTTTGTGACAAAATTACACATAAAAATTCACTACAAGATAAAAAAGGAGTGCATTTATAAGAAACACGGGGTGTGAAAATCATTTTGATGATAAATGTGCAAAAGAGACGAGAGAGAAAATTGGCGAGGACTTTGATCGACTAAGACCAGGGCCGGCTCATGGCATAAGCCAATGAAGCCATTGCTTCGGGCCCCTCAAAAAATGTAAAAAATAGGGGCCCCAAACATATAGACCTCCTATATGATGTAATGGTTATTTATTTTTGGATGACTATATGTTTAAATTTTTGCAATGATAAATATTTTGTAATGGTTTTTACGAAGATATATGTTGAAAGAATTTATTATGCAAAATACATGGAGGGCCTCATCTCGTGAGTTCGTAAAGAGGAACTGAGCCGACACTGACTAAGACAGATGAAGAGAGAACATATGGGTAAAGAGGAACTGATCATTTTGGGGCTTGTATTTTGTCATTTATTGGGTTTTTCCAAGATGGGAAAATTATCTAGTGGCGATACCATCAAATCGATTTTAGTCTTTGTTTTGTATTAGACTGGTAAATTATCCAGTGCAGTGACATCATCAAATGGGGTTTGGCCTTCGTTTTGTATTCTCTTGGAACTTTTTCGTGGAACTTTTCGTGATGAAAACATTATCTTATGTGGTGTCAACATTAAACTTGTTGGGGTCATTTATGAATTTAGAAGAAAAATTAAGAAAATATAGTGATTTATTTACCTCCGGGGTCGCCCGACCCCACTCCCTATACACTGACGTCGTTAGTGGTTGCACATGAGTCCAAAATAGAATTGCATGAGAATTTTGTGGCTCACCACTATAAGACATACGAATTTTGTTGTTCATTCTACAGGACAAGAAGTACATGCATATATTGTAATTGGGCTAGTGAGGTCACCCTAACAAAATCATCTTCTTCAAAACGAGGTAAAGTCCAAAGATGATGCTATAACTCCTCCAAGTTAGCTTTAAAAAATATGCATGCACACATCTCATGCAATCCACGTCATGCTCCATGCGGGGTACCTGAAATTGTTAGGGTGAGCTCACTAGCCCAATAGGGAAAAGTCTACCAAAACTAAATATAATGAAATGCAAGTGCGGGATGGAGAATGAAGATGAAAATCACACAACGATGCTTCAAGTTAAATAAGAACTAGACGAAAAGAGATTAAGTTCAAGGACATCTAGATTCATAGACTTTCACTCAAAAGTACCTGACGCATACCCGATACGTACCCAACATCGTCCATGTGTCCAACTCGTTGAATTTGTTGTGTCACCGGTTCTTTAAGTTGATTACTTTAGAAAATTCCTAGCAACACGTCCATTGGACAACCCTAGTATCATTCCGGGTATCTTATAATCCTGTATCATCTTCTCCTTGGCCAAGGCATATTCCTAGTGACACGTCTATAGAACGGCCTTAATATCATTCTGGGTTATCTTACGACCTCGTATCAACAAGTTCAAGTTCTCATTGCAATCACGTTCATTTATTTCACAATAGTGTCATCGTATCACCCACACCCCACGTTGTCATTCGGAAGCACAACCTTTATCAATTTCTATCAAGTTAGCGGGTGTCTAGTGTACGATGGAAGATACATTTACTATAGAACATCAATGAGATCTATTGTTACACATATGAATAGGCTTGGAATCGAGATTTCAACAATTAACGAGGCGTGGAGGGTGGATATACCAAGTACAAAACCGAACAAACCAAGCCAAGCCAAGAAAATAACATTTTGGGCCAAAAATGCAAAAGGTATTGATACCCAAAAAAGGTATCGATACCAAAGTTACAGACAGATTGGTATCGATACCATTTCTCTAGTATCAGACCATTCTTTCAGATGATTCTTTTAGCAAATTCCACTCACAATCATTAGAGAGGAGATCCCAACAAAGTTTGAAGTTAGCTGCCCTATTGATCTCTCTCAACCTTCTTAAACCTAGCCCACCTTCATAAAAAAGGGAACAAAGCTTATTCCAAGAGACTGTAACTTGTTTTTTAGCTGCAATGTTCCCTGACCAAATGAAGTTCCTCACCCATAGCTCCACTTGTTTGATTAAAGAAATAGGCCATGCATAACCATGAAGGAATGAAGTAACATAGGGTTGATAACTGATTTAATCAGTTGGACTCTGCCTGCCATGGAAAGGAGCTTGCTATGCCACCCCCTCCAACCTGGCTTTAGCTTTATCAACTATAGATTACAGAAAAATCTTTTAAGCTTGCCTCTAAAAATGGGGACTCCCAGATAAACAAAGGGAAGATATCCCTCCATAATACCTAAGAGAGATGTTATGGAATATGTCTACGATGAGCTGCACCTTTGCCTATGAAAACCCTGCACTTTCTTTGATTTGTTAATCACCTGACCTGCAGCCTGACCATAAGCTTTAAAGAAGTCCATTAAATTATGAAGGCTAGAAGCAATTCCTTTGCAAAAAACTAAAATGTCATCTGCATAGAGTAAGCGAGTAGGAGTCAAAGAGCCCATAAGAGAAGAAATAGGAGAAATCTCTTTATCAGAAACTAGCTTGGAGATACCTCCACTCCTCTTCTGCAAGTCAAAAGAGAAGAGGTGCCATTGCCCTTGTCTCACTCCTCTACTGCAACTAAAATAACCAGAGGGAATTCACTTGCACTGAAAGTTTAGCGGAAGCCAGTATAGCAGCAACCCAATTAAGAAAATTCCCATGAAATTAAAATTTATGTAGGACAAGAAGAAGGAAATTATAGTCAAGAGTATCAAAGGCTTTAGTTACATCAAACTTGAGTCCCACATTCCCACCATGACATTTATTTGCTATCCAAGAGATTAATATTCAAATAGCGCAATACTTTTTCCTAAGTCTTCGCTATTACCAGTGAGTGGTATTATTGGACTGATCCTTTGGTGGGAGTTCGCAGGTAAAGCTAGGCCCAATGAAATAGTTGGAACTGGGGATGATGGGGAGATAGGTGGACCCCATTAGGTTCATTTTTTGGCTTTTCGAACGAACCGGCGGAGGAATCTGGAATCACATAACTTTGATTCTCTTTTTGTTGGAAGAAACGGTGAAGAGACTATGGTGGATCTAGTTGTGAGCGCCCCCGCCGGCCTCAGCTCCCATCGCCGGGAGGTTGACCGGGCTGGCTTCCGTTGCCGGAAATGCACTCAATGCGGCGTCGGTACTCTATCTCTATGCTGGACTGATGACCATGTGCACTACCGAATATTCGAGTCACGAATACTCGGCGAAGACCAGAGAACCACTTGGTTATAGGTCCAAGAACCTTGAATGACTCTATATATGGATAGGCTCGATCCTTGTCACCACAGACGGGTCCGGGGGCTAAGGTACCGAGTGGGAAGGTGTTAGGCACCCACTCCGCCCAATCAAATGATTGACCTCTACTCATCACCATTTGTTCAATTTGTTACTATCCTAAATGCATGAGACTTAAGCAAATGGATAGGTGGTTTTAGTAAAATATTTTCAAAAGAAAATTATCTTTTTGCAAGAGGGAAAAACAACCAGTTGAAAACCACCTCCGTCAGATGCAACACACAAAAAACAGAAACAAACATCCTATGAACGGGGACTCGAAGCTAAATGACTTATTATCGTCTTACATCCATAAGCGATGATAAATAATTACCATTGGTTCCTCGCATGAAACTAACACATGCAAAACAAAAGGATTAATCCACCGTTGCGAATGCCAGATTGTGCACCTACTTTTAGGGGTTCTATCCTAACGTGAACATGATATGGTCTTGAACTGAAAAAGGGGCTCATGCGATACGAAATAACAAACTAAACATGATTAAATGAACATTATGCATGCATGCATGAACAAAACATGTGCTTAAAACAGGAAACATGATCAAATTAGGAAACTTTCCTAAAATAGAAACTTTCTAAATATGGAAACTATATGCAGGCTGTTACTTATGGAAAGACCATAAGGGCAAAACAACTAATTAATCATGCAATATACGAATGCAGGGGTAAAACGGTAATTTGGTAGGCTGGGGACAAACGGGCGGCATAACGACTGTAAACTGACGATATTCATGCAATAATGCGGGTAGCATAACAACAGGGGCGGAAGCGTAAATATGTATACAGACTGAACAATAACTAAGATGCGAACTTTTCGAGTATCCGGACTGGCAGCATAACACCTGTATATGTTATGTGCAAGGTTCTACTCGGACAGAGTAACGACCGTGCTGGTAATTAAATCACGCGTACATACAAATTGCGTGCAGGTGTGTGCATGCAGAACAATAATTAAACTACTTTAACCATGCAAGGGAAAAATAATTTCATATGCTGACAAATATTTAATCTAAACATTAACTTAATTAAAGTACTAAATTATGCATGAACTAAGCATAAATAAACAAGTCCTAAACATGCTTGCATAAATAGGACTAAACTAAATTAAGCTTAATTAAATAAACTAAAATAATTAAACAAAACTAAATAAACAAAATCAATTAAACTAATTAAACTAAACAAAAAAAACAAAACAATAAAGAAAATAAAAAAAAGGAAACATACCTTGACTGGACCGGTCGCCCTCAGGAAACAACTGAACTGAACTAGACCACCCCCGCAAAGACAGCCTTGATGCTCAACCTCTCTTCGGCAGCCTTCCGGCTTCGAAGAGAAAAAGAACTAACCGAACTACTCCAAAGTTTGGACCAAGATTTGATCTCAGTCCAGAGAGGAGTTTACATTATACCTGCTAAGAGGTTTTACAAGTGTTTTGGGATGCTTGAAACCTTAGGTGAAGGGAGGTATATATAGGCTCATTCCAGGTGAAAAAAGGATTTGTTAGGCGATGTGGGACAAGAAAAATATGTTTTTTCCGTGTTCAGAGGCGGTGACACGCAAATCTAGAACGTTCCAGCATGAAAAAGGAATTATTTTGGGTAAGGCTGGACCGTCCCTGGGCTAGAGCCGTACCGGCTCTGGTCCTGGTACAGTCTAGGCTGGTTAGGGTCAGGTTCGGGTACGTTCTGGTTCGTTTTGACGCGTTCCGGGCTGATTTTTGGGCCAAAATAGCTATAAATGGGGATAAAATCAAGGTTTTTTGTGGATTAAAAATAAAATACTTTTGGGGAATAAAAACACTCAATATTTTTAAAACACTCAGTCCGGAACTCAACAAAAATATTTTTGGGAACTTCAACCAAAGGTTTTTCAAACATCCTTCAAAATCCGGGCGCGAGGAAACGACAATAGGCTACCGTAAGAGATCTTTGCATCAAGTCCATCTTCTCGAGGCGGATATAATCGTACCAACATGTTCATCATCGGGCGACGACACAACCAAATGGCATAAGCGTTACGGACAACCAAGGTGGGGTGTCTACAGATGCCCCTCTTTGGCAAAACTCATGCCACAACCAGTGAGCACGAGTGCATGTCAAAGCTATAGACAACACATCTCGCAGGTGGGCCGTAATGCTTAGGCCACCCAAAACAAACAAAACCATAACAATAACATGCATGTGGTCGGGCTCCTCAGAGCTGCCTACGTATCTCTTTGAGAGAATCAGACCAGCGCAGTTTGTCGGGGCAATTTTCAAAACGCTTTAAACACATACATGGGTGAGAAATACATCTCAGATGATTCATGCATTCCACAAGACCGCAATCCTTGAGTAATCCTGCAAAATGAATTTTCAATAACATTCCTGAAATTTGGGGGTAAGCCACCATTCTACTCAGCAGGCTCAGTCCAATCGTTTTTCGAGGCAATCCTTACTTTTACCAGGAGCTTTTAACGCATCGTTAGTTTCCAGAGATGTAAACCAAAAAGGGGTAACCATCACGTGCCTTGAGCAATCCTGCAAAACGAATCTTCAATAACATTCTTGGAATTTGGGGGTAAGCCACCATTCTACTCAGCAGGCTCTGTCGCCCAATCGCTTTTCGAGCCCATCCTTACTTTTACCAGGAGCTTTTAACGCATCGTCCGTTTCCAGAGATGTAAACTAAAAAGGGTAACCATCACGTGCCTCGAGAGCTTTCCACATTCTCTCTTAGCGAACTTGAAGTTTCACGAGCTTTGGGAGCTTTCCTCAACGAACAGAAATCTTTTTCGTGCCTCAGAAGTTTTCCAGTTTCTCCTTTGGCGATCCAAATCCTTCGCTCTGGAGTTTTCCAACTTCTCCTTCGGCGAGTCGAGCCTCCGGAACTTTCCCTTGGCAAGCCAAAACATTTACGTGCCTTAAGAGTTTTTCCAACTTCTCTTTCGGCGAGCCAAAACAATTACGTGCCTCAAGAATTTTTCCGACTTCTCTTTCGGCGAGCCAAAACAATTACGTGCCTCAAGAGTTTTTCCAACTTCTCTTTCGGCGAGCCAAAACAAGTACGTACCTTGGGAATTTTCCCTTGGCTAATCCAATACTTGACACTTCGTGCTCGGAACTTCCGATGATTACGTGTGCCCAAAACTTCCAATGGTTCTATTAGCAAATCCAATACGTGTGGCCAGAACTTCCGACGATTCTGTTGGCAAAATCAAAATGTGTGCCTAGAACTTCCAATGATTCTATTGGCAAATTCAATACGTGTGCCCAGAACATTCGATGATTCTGTTGGCAAATTCAATACGTGTGCCCAGAACTTCCAATGGTCCTGTTGGCAAATCCAATACGTGTGCTTTTTCTCTTCAAAACACAACTCCTTATGCAAAAATATCCTTAGTACATATTTCCTTGAAGAATCAAAGCCAAAACAAGACAATACGGGATCAGACGGGACAAAACGGGGCGAGTCGGTCCGGCTCTGGCCCAGGGCTGGTCCGGCCCTATGGTGGACGGGTTTTGGCACAAAAACTAAAGAGGGGGGGGCAGACTCTTGGCACTTCCTCTCATTTTCAAAACTACTCCCTTTTTCAATTCCTTCAAACTTACACACAAAAAATGTGTCACTTCGACGCACCATACGACGATGAGGAGGAGGAGGCACCCTCCTATTTCTGGCACAAATTCCCTCCACAAGGATTCAAATACATGGGCAACTTCAACAATGGTCATCTCCTAAAAAATGCCTAGTCTCATCTTTCGGTCGATCCTTACGCGCAAACGGTATGCAATTCTTCCAAATTCTCATGCAATGCTTATGTGTGCTTGTGTGTGCTCACATTGATCGCAATACATGCCATTCTCTTTCAAAATTTCCTAGAACAAAGGGTGCACACAAGGTGTTCGACAAAATGCTTGAATGAATTCCTTAGACTAGGATGCTTTTAATACTCATGCCAAATGAAACTATATGACTTGCATAATGTTTCTACATTCTTAGGCAACATTCTCATGGTCAAATGCATTGCAAACCAATTCAAATTCTAAGCTTAGATGAGTGCACAACCTATGCATGCAAGGTGTTCGACAAAATGCCACAATGAATTCCTTAGCCAAAATGGGTTCCATGCTTGCACATATCGACACTATATGGCACAAATACGACTCTAGAGGTGCTTTCCAAACAAAACTTGCCTACATGATTCGTGAAATTTCTCAAATCAACTAACTTAGCAACATGCTTGTTCACAAAACTTGATCAATATGCATGTGGGACTTTAAGCTAGAACGCATGCTAGATATGAACTTTACAAAAACATGGGCGACTTATAACATTGCACGAGCATGAAACATCACAAGGACAAAGATGCATGGTGGACATATTAAGCTTAAACGATATTGCGTAGTCAAGGATACTCACCTCGTGCTTACTTGTTGCTTCCTTTGCTTGTCTTTGTTGCTTTTGCAGAGCCACATTTCGCCTCTCAAAGGATATGGCTCTCTCGCTCCTCTTGCCAAATGGTACAAGAAACTCTCCGAGGTGGTTAAAGATGCCGTGAATGAGGCGGGCTTCGAACACTTCATGAAAATCTCGCCAAGTTTCAGAGGCAACATGTCCATCCTTTATGCTTGTGTTGAGAGATGGTGGGATACCACTAATACTTTCCAGTTTCCTTTCGGGTAGATGACCATGACGCCCAAAGATTTTGCAATGATCACGGGCTTGGGCTTTGGCGGTTGCACGCTCCCGTTCCATTGCCATATGGGAAAAGATGCGAAAAGAATGGAAGCGCTCTTGGGTCCGACTTTTATGAGGATTCATAAAGGAGATGGCAATATTCGTTGTACCACTTTGCGAAAAGCTTATGAGGATAATCAAGATTGGTCCGGTGACAACATTGCCTATTGTACTCGAGCTTTCCTCCTTTGCCTGGTTGGTTCTTCTATCTTCTCTAACTCCGATTAGAGGGTTTCTGCGGGTCTTTTGGAGACCTTTGAGGACTTAAATGAGGTTGGGAACTTTGATTGGGGCGGTAGCGCTTTGGCCGCTTTGTACAATAATATGGGGCAACTCTCGTGGTGCAATACTGTGTGTATCCGCGACTTCTACTGGGCATGGGAGGTAATCTTACAACCTTCCTTCTTTAACCTTTTCCTCTTTTCCTTCCCAATTCTTGCTAAACTCTTGCTTGCAAATCATGCGCAGATGTGGCTTTTCAGTTACATTCCCGCCTTCGCACCGGACAGACCTCGTCCTCAGCCTTCTGAGTTTCCAAAGGGCATATGCTATAAAGAGGGCAAAATAGGGTGGCGAGCTAGGTTTGAGACGGTGTTGAATGTTAGAACCACTTTGCTTGACCTTACTCCGGATGCGGTACGTGCACTTTTTCTTTTGTTCACTGCGCTTCCAATTTCCCTTGTTCCATGTCCTTGATTAATTTTCCTTTTCCTTCCAACAGATTGAATGAAATCCTTGGCTTGGGCACACTTTTTCGGACGATTTCTTAAATGTTGAGGCATTGACATAGAGGCGGATTCTCTTCGAGGGGCCTACAGGTTATGAATGGTATTTGGTGGAGAGAGTGAACAGACAATCCCTTGGCCATAACGCTCCTATGATACCTTCTCCTCCTCCTGCTGAAATGAGAAACCAAAAGGGTTCGTGAATGAAAGAGCTATAGCAGGGGCCATGTGGGGGTTTGATGCTAGGCAATTCATACATCCCGGGGATTACGATGAGTTTGTCGGTCAATTTCCGATGCGCCCTTTCTCTTCTAGAGTTCCTGAGCCAGAGGAGAACTTTATATTTGCTCATTCAGGTGTGGCTTTGCTGGTGCCTGGGCAAGATGATGCTTTCGATATTCCTTAGGACATTGAGCTGGTTGACTTGGACGGAGTCCCCTGGACTCATACGCCTCAACTGCCTAGACATGTAGAGATCCGGCTACCTCCTGGGACTGGTCCAGTACGTCTCTCATACCATTTCTTTACTTTCGCTTTCCTTTTCATGCCTTGCTCTTGATCTGTGAAATATTTCAACTCATGCAGGTGCCTCGGGCTGTGGCCCAACGTTGCGTTGATGCTACTAATGCCATGCGAGCCTATATGCGCAAGTTCGCTCGCTTGGTGGTGGACGGGTGCACTTGCAGTGCTGTTGACACTGTCACACCCTTGATTTTCAACATAATTGAATAAGCATTTTTCCTCCACGAAATATCTCACTAAACTCATTGATTAGTCCAAAATCCCCTTACAGCGTTTATATTGACAATAAATGACAAATCTAATTCTTGGCACCCATGTCCCATATAAATTACTTTACAATATTACATTCTTTTAACAAGTAAAAGTTTTACAATGCTTCAAATAATCTTTCATGCCATGCTCTCACTCCATGTCATATTCCAAGCCACACCTGGAACAACAAAGGGGTGAGCATTCACTTTGCCCAGTAGGTATCCTCGTTGGGTTTCAGACACATAAATGCATAACAAGATATAATGAACGGAAGCGCAACATAATATTGACAAATAGCAAGTAAGCTACCGAGCATATCATTTGGTTATAGCAACAAAACATCAACCTTCACGCATCCCTCACGTACACCTCTACGATATAAACTTTAGGTAACAAACTATCAAACTTTCCTCTAACCAATATTATCAATCATAATGTACTTATCATATCCCCATGTCTCTCATTAAAATAACATTAGCTGGGTCCAACAACCCTCGTACTAAACCATCTTCAAAATACCGTAGCATCTTTTCAATCAAGCAATCATTTTCTTTCTTTCTTTCCTCTTTCCAATTCTATCAACATGTCCATCGAGACTCACACCAATCAATATCATGCACGTAATCCTATTTATCTTAAAACATTCATCACATACCTAAGCACTCACATACACACACAAGATACCCTAGTCGATGTATTCCCCGTGAGTCCATGTACCGTACAATACCCACACATACCCCGACGTATCCCATGATTACCCACGTGTCAAACAATTTCTCTACTCGTGTTCACCGGTGCCCCATACGTATACATATATCACACACGTGTCCTACAAGTGGCCATATGTCCCTCGAGTGTCCAAGTATTCCCCAAGTATCTGTATGTATCCCACATCTGTCAGCGTGTCCTACAAATATCTCGAAAATAGCCCGCGTCCTACAAATATTTCTCAAATACTTCCTTGTATCCCACACGTGTCTAAGCATTTCCTAGCTAATCAATATACATCACTCAAACTTCCACAATAATCAACAAGTGTCCTTTTTGTACCCGACATGTCACATGTGCTCCAAACGTCCATGTCATGCTTATCATTTATTCGTTTCATTCAATTATACCCCGGGCATACCCTTGTGGGCCCGTGTCATTTATTCATCTCATTATCGTCATTTCGTGTTCATGCATATCGTTTCAGTGTCCATGCATAGCCTCAACTCAATTCTACGCTCAAAACCCTAATTCAATCGGTTATCGTCAAAATAGTATCATTAGGTGTCAAATATATAACATGAACCCCGAGGGAACTTAAGGTATCATCAAATATGCCAAATTATACTCATGTGTCGTATCTCAAGGTGTTTCAAGTAAATTAGAATGAACATAGTACGTACATCACACAAAACGGGTCAAAAGGAGCAAAATTGCATTAAAAGGGGGTTTGGATCGATCTAACTTAAGGTTGGATCGATCCAAAATCAACTGGAAGGCCACTAAAGTAGTTTGGATCGATCCAAAGGGGTCCTGGGCAGATTTGACGGGTTTTGAGCAGTCCGAGTATTTTTGCCATAACTTTTCACACCGAACTCCGTTTTGGACGTATTTCTCAGGTCATCACGTAGTTCAAAATTGGTAAAAGGTTTTATTCGGAACTGAGCCGTCATTTGGCTGCCTACGTATTCTCCGGCCTCAGGAGAAATCAGGTCTCGCGTAGTTCGAAAAGAAAGCTGAAGTTCTAGAGAAGTTAACAATCGCTGGGGATTTGCACCAGCGGGATATGGAGGCTGTTCTACCGTGCACAGAGGACATCCTCAAACTCTGGCGATGACAAAAACTGGGGATACATATGGTGCGAGAACTCTGGGACATCTCCGGAAGGTTCCAAGACAGGAGACGGGTCAGAAAAGACTACACGGCCCAGTGGGGAGGATATTGAAAAATTGGTTTCCAGGGACGCCGACAGTCAACAGGGGTCCCGGGATATTATTTAGGTGGCTACATTGCCGAAAATGAGTCCGAAACGCAGTTTGCACGTCCGTATGAAAAGTTGTAAAATTCTCGTCCTAGGTCGAAAAAGCAAACAGTATACCTAGTTCGCACCGCCACAACGAAATTTATCCTTATTATCCAACTTTTAGAAACTAAAGCAAACAGTATATCTAGTTCGTACCGTGAATCGACCTATCACACTAGTATTGATTTTGTCATCTTCTTTCCCAGTACTTGCTCATGTTGCGTGTGTGTTAGTTTGAGCAGTAATATATATAGATCTCTAGTTCAAATTCGAAACATCTGCATAGTTGACATACGAGTATAAATTGGATTTCAGCACCTGCCACTACAACATGCTTACCACTATTTAACGACTTCAAGAAAGTTTAAACAAGGAACTTATATAGCCCACATAATAAATTCGTTCTGCGCCATTCATACACGAAATATACAAACACAAATCAAACCTCACCAAATTCAAATAAAGAGTTATACAGAGCAAACACTTCTTCCTCAATACGTTGATCACACATCCATTCGATGCCCTTTAACTCATCTTTTCACACAAGTACACACTCAAATTCTGGTGTCCCTTGATCGAATTTCCATACAAGTACACACCCCTTCCGGTGTCCCTTGGTCGAATTGCCATACAAGTACACACTACTTTCGGTGCCCCTTGGTCGAGTTACCAAAGAAGTACACACCCAAACTGGTGTCCCTTGGTCGAATTGCTATACAAGTACACACCCCTTCCGGTGTCCCTTGATCGAGTCACCATACAAGTACACACCCAAACTGGTGTCCCTTGGTCGTGTTCCTTCAAAAATTCTCATATCTAATCACAATCACACCTCCACGCACAAAACCTGCCTTACCACCCCTTGCGTAGCAGTACTTCTTAACACACCTAAGTACCTGTCTTTCCACCCCTTGCGTGACAGTACTTCTCAGCACACACAATCATATATTCACATGTCAACAATAACACGTCTCTTACTTCGATTATACCATGTACGAATGCACCAAATACATACTATAGATCAATTGTTGAACTCATAATAACTCATTCATTTCCCGGTAATTAAAATTTACAAGTATCCACCTTATTACTCTCTTTCTGTTCACATCAACCATTACAACTGTGTATCCACTTCGTTATTGTTATCCAATCTCATGAGAACTTGACTACCATGTATGGTGGTGCTACTGAAACAATTTAAGGAAAGCGGGTACACTTATAATATCTCTTGCAACTAGTAAAATCTAGAACATATTCCTATGTTACAGTTATCTGTAATATATGCTTAGAGAAAAGTTACCACACAAAACACATAAGGGTTAAATTAGTAAGTACCATTCCATAATCTCGGAACACACTAGACCTCTCATTAGAAACCATGTTGATCAGGCGTGTTTTCTAATCAGATTTCTATTTTGTCCACCGACCATGTCATAGCATGTCCAAGTTCAATTTCACATTCATTTCAAGGCTTCTAATATAGGGTTATTTACCTAGACACCCCCTAAACTATTTTGTTTTTCGTGAGACACCCCTAAACTAATTTTCCTGCGGCGACACCCCCTGAACTTTCAAAAAAATTACCCTAAGACCCCTTCCTTAGCCTTCCGTCTCCAAAACTCAAGGTTTGGGGTCATGTTTTGATGATCCAAACCGTTCAAGTTGTTTAAAACATGTTTTTAAGGGTACTCGCGCGAATTGGCAAAAAAAATGATCGGTAAGTGCTTGATCCAAACAAATATGTATTTATGAAATACTTTTTGGATCAAGCACTTCCCGGTCATTTTTTTAGCTAATTTCTTGTGAGTACCCTTGAAAACATGTTTTAAACAACTTGAACGGTTTGGATTATCAAAACATGACCCCGAACCTTGAGTTTTGGAGACGGAAGGCTAAGGAAGGGGTCTAGGGGTAAATTTTTTGAAAGTTCAAAGGGTGTCGCTGTAGGAAAATTAGTTTATGGGGTGTCTCACGAAAAGCGAAATAGTTTAGGGGGTGTCTAGGTAAATAACCCTCTAATATATGATAAGATATGTACACACATACACATACAGACACCTCTAGATAAGCTCGCTAATTCCTCAATGGTTTGTCTTTATCAAATGTAAATACTCATAATTCAGTCTTACTACAATAACCAAGAGATTTCACTTTTCTCTCCACATATCATCTTTTCAACTTACCAACACCAATTTGACAATTTTCATCATCAGTCGCGTCCACCACCATTCACTTCACAGAAACTACTTAACACATGAAGCTTTCGACACATAATTACGATATTCAAACAGAGTACATTAAATGTCAACTCACAACTCTTACCATTATCCATAATCTTACCGATGCTGTAAATTTTAAAAATCAATTCCAAGTTTACAATGGTTCTTCCTCATAAGTTTTATGTCAACCAAAATATTGAAAATGTTCCTTTTTCCCAAGATGGCCAAGTTAGAATGTTATCAATGTATTAACGACAAAACGGTCCAAACATGCCTATAAAAGTTTCAACATACCGGTTTCTAGCCACAAGGCATAACGAACGATAGGATCATGAGATAAGCATAAGATTCCAAAACTTAAAAGGTTCTTGCATTAAAACATACGAGGAGCTTACCTCTCACTTTTTTCTGACTCGACATAGAAGAACCCGGCGCATTACGAGCTCCTGCCCTATGTGGGCAGTTCCTCACTAGGTGGCCTAGCTGGCCACAACGGTGGCAAGATTTCAGAGGTCGAGGACATTGTGAGCGAACATGGCCCGGTTGGTTACACTTAAAACACATAACCTGAGGTCCTAGAAAGGCTCTCGATGCTCCTGAAGGAACTGGTGGCCCACAACTTTGCTGGCCTAACGGAGACTGAGACGGCTCTCTTTGTCGCTTCCTACTCGAATCCTCTAAATTTTCCCAGGATGAACTCACACCCTTATCTTGCTCTCTCGGTTCCCATTCCTTTACCCTTTTCTCTTTCCCATCTAAATTCTCGATCTTCCTCGCAAGTTCAACCATCTCAGAATACTTCTTAATGCGTTGGCCCACAACGTACTTCTTAATCGACTCTCTTAACCCCTTCGCGAAACGCTTACACTTCCTTTCTTCGATGACCACTAACTCGGGTGCAAAACAAGATAAGGTTTGAAATTTGATGGCATAGTCAGAAACAGTCATGTCACCCTGTTCTAGCTGTTCGAATTGCTCCCTAAGTTGATCACGGCAGGATTCTGGAAAGTACTGATCCTCAAAGAGTCTCTCAAACTCAACCCGCGTCAAATTCTCTACATCCGACTCATCCACTTGTCGAGCCGTCCTCACCGCTCCCCTAGCATCTCATCGTTCACCGAGAACCGATGTCCACCACTCATTCGCCTTTCTGCCCAGCTGACACGTCACCAAATGAACCCTCATATTATCCTCAGTTATAGCCAACACATCAAAGAGCTTATGCATTTTGGATAACCAGTGACAAGCCACAAGATGGTCACTACTATCCCCATAAAACTTTGAAGGATTTAAACGGTTAAATTCCCTTATAACCTCAAAGGTTCGAGCATCGGAGTTAGCCCTAGATGTTATGTTCAATAGATTGGCTTCGGCGAGTGCCGCGACGACCTCCCTAGCAATTTACCCCGGGTCAAACCCCACATTACGAGCACTCCCACCCCGTCTAACTTCACGTCTCGGTAGCATCTTATTACAATAAGTTATAAGGAAGAGCCATTAATCACCAAAACAATCTCAATAAGGTAACACCTTTTATACTAACTCTAATCACGCACAATTAACTTGACACAAACGCATGAGAGCTTAACTACAATGCCACATAATGATATGTATGTCACTCCATCAAGCACACAATGTATATGAAAAATGAATTTTGTTCATGAGAAAAACAAAGCTCTGGTTTAACCCCGAGACTTCAAGTCTCCCCACGGTTCCTAGGTTTTCGAACCTAAACCTCTAATACCAAGTTATCACGCTCTCAATTTTAACAAGACAATACATTACAAATCCACGTGGATGGTCAACTAAAGCCACGAGTCAAGTCAAACGTCTACGAGCAACTCAAGAGTCCAAGTCAATACATTACAAATCGATGGTCTATCGTACCCCAAATATTAATACATAAGTCCTTGAAATGGTTAAAGGAAAGATGCCAAAGATAAAACTCAAAATGTTTACATTTGTCATTTTATCAAAATGTAAATCCCAAAAATGAAAATATGATTTCTTCCAGTACTTCTTTCAAATATGCTTGCACGCTTCACACATAATCATCTCCATGCTCCAAGCTTGGTACCTGAAATTATTAGGGTGAGCTCACTAGCCCAGTAGGAAAACGTCTACCAATTCTAAATGTAAGAGAGATGCATATGAGGCATAGCCAAAAGAAATTTACATAAGATATAGTTTGAGAAATTTCATATGGGTTCAAGACACATAACTACATTTAAAAGACCCTAAGTTACACCAACGGTCGTACCACCGTGTCCTACACATATCCGACATGTACTCGATTCGTACCCAACATATCACGTAGGCTTTAGCACACCCGACACGTCTCATGGACTCAAAATATACATATAGCGTAGACAAGAGGACTCAATCCTTTGACAAAGCTAAGGGATTTTATAAATAAGTACAAAGAACGACACTATGTGCCATGAAGGCCAACCCAGGTCAACAACCTCCCAATTATATCCAATACATACCCAACACATTACTCGTATCCAAAACATCCACATCGAGTATCTTATCCAAATTAATCATTCATTATACTCCGGGCATACCATATAGACCCCGTGTAATTCACTTCAATTACTCATTTCAATCCATGTTCGTAAATGTCATGATAGTGTTATAAACAAATTATCCAACGTACGTAAGAGCTTAATCATGAATTATAATGTATTCCGTGCCACCATAAAGTCAACTACAACCAATTGAAAGTATCACCCTCACACCCACAATGTCACACGTGAACGAAGTCGTGTTAGGAAATGCTAGAAGGATGTACAGATCATCGGATAACCATGGAGGGATCAAAGAATGAAAAAACCACTTTTCAGCATTTCCCAACCGGTTGGATGTTTTTGCCCAACCGGTTGGGCCAGGGCAGAGACTGGACCAACTTTTCAGGAAGCGCCAACCGGTTGGAGGTCCCAACCAGTTGGGCCGAGGCAGATTCAAAGCCAAAATTCAGGAACTCCTAACCAGTTGGAGTGTTTCACTCAACCGGTTGGGAAAAATCCAGTTTTCTACAGATTCTTCCCAAAAATGGAATTTCAACACCAAACTCAAAGTGAAGGTAAAACCAAGGCCAAAAATCATTTCCACAAGCAACGACAAGATGATGTATCAACTAATTAACAAGGAAGATCAATGATAGGCATAAACTATGACACTATCAAACCAAAATGACTAGAAATGTGCGTTTTCAAAGAGTTTAACAAGAATACATAGTAGATAATCAAATTGAAAGCTATACACACACATACACCACTCAAACACTTAGAATAAGTAGAAATCCCCTACCTCCAAGCCAATCAAGCTCCAAATCAACTAGCAAGCAAAACCCTAGCTTTTCCTCAAGCCCCAACCGGATTTCAAGCTCCCCCGGAGTGAAATAAATGCAACCCAAGCTTCCTAACGCGTAGAGAAGTCAATTTTAGGTAGGGGTTGTGAAGGAATTTGATAGAGAGGGAGTAATCGTGATGGAGGAAGAAGAAGAAATGGAGGAGGAGAGGAGGGAGAAGGGCCGGCTTGATTTTTGGGAGGGGAGGGTTTCATCTCTCTCCTCTCTCACACCACACATATACACACACATTTTACACATTTCAAATAATTACCCTCCAAACCCAAATGTCACTTGTGTAATGCAAATTGACCCCAACCAACTCACACACCAAATTAATCTAACACTTCAACACATTTAAACATTTTACACAATTCCTCACATTTCCCCAATGTTATTTACGGAAAAATAAATAAAATTTTACGGATCTTTACAGATGTCGTTTGGTACAACTTTAACCAGAAGGACGAAGCCTTTTGTCTGCAACTTATGACTGACATCAATTATGTTTTGATGAGGTTTCAATCCTAGCCTCATGTTAATATGTAACCAAGGTTTCGAAGAGTTAGTGACTAGACAAATGTCCTCTTGTTTATGTGTAAGGATTTAGCGGTACGTCTTTTGTTATAATTCCTCGGCCGCATCTTCCAAAAAAAATTTGGGCCCAAACATTTGCGAAATGTCAAATAACGCCCCAAACAATAACCTGAGATAGCACAAACAAATAACTAAAATACCAGAACAAAAACAAACAAATAACTAAAATACCAGAACAAAAACAAACAAAAAAAACAAACACTAATAGTGAGCACGAGACTTCGTGCTTGCACGGAGGAGCTAACTAATGTACCACAAAAGAAGAAGAAAAAAATTAGGAGGGTAAATTTCACTTGCCTCCCCCTGAGGTTTCTGACAATTACAGGGACCTCCCCTAAGGTTTCTGAAATTCCACTGACCTCCCCTACAATTGAAAATAAATGTCACATGCCTCACCTGCAGTAAAAAACGCCTAACGGTGTTAATTTTGATGATGATATGCCGTTAATGCCCTTAAATTCAAACTTTAGTTTATTTTTTTTCTTGTTTGAGTTTATATTGCATAAGAATTTAAAAATGCGTGAAAAAGTAACTTAATTATTTACCTTTTTCTTAGAACTATCTTCTCTTTGACTCAAATTATTTTTTTAATTTTTTAATTCCCATAAGATATATATTTTCACATTTTGATAATAAAAACAAAAGTATCAATAATCACTTAAGCCCACTGCTTGTATTGGTAATTTTATTTTTTATTTTTACTTTTTTTAGGTTTCTTTTTCTTTATCTATATCTAAAACTCTAACTAGACTCCTTTTTATTCTCTATATTATTACAACTTTTACCTAATTGCGCTCCCTTTTTTTTTTGGGAATTAGAGGTAATAAAGATCTAAAAAAACTGTTAGCATGGAATTTTTTTGGATAACTTTTGTAGACCAATTCAAGGATCCCATTGAGAAAAAAAATAGTCTAATTTTATAAATAAAAAAATAATACTCATAAATACATTATTTTTTGCTTGCATAATGCAAATGCAAGGATTTCACCAATAATGGATAGATTTTTTTCAATGGGATCCCATTGAGAACCTTGCACTTGCATTATGCACGCAAAAAATAATATATTTATGAGTTTTTTTAAAAAACATTGGACTATTTTTTTTTTCTAATGAGATCCTTGAATTTGTGTAAAAGAATAATCTGAAAAATTTCATGCTAATATTTTTTTATGCGAAATGCTTGTTTCTCCTAAAAGGATGTTCATCTTTAGTTTAGACCATTATTACCTCTAATGCGAAAAAATAAAAAATGAAAAAGAGCGCGGTTGGGTAAAATATGTAAAAAAAAAGACAAAAGAGTCTAGTTAGAGCTTTAATTTAGAGAAAGAAAAAGAAACCTAAAAGTAGGAAAATGGATTTGCAAATTTACCATGTTCATTTAATTAAGAATGTAAATTATGATGTTTCGTACAATTTTTGCGTAAAATTTGGACGTACACATTGAAAAATTTAGATTATGTAACATTATAATTAAAATTAAAATTCACATTGAAAAAATAAAATTTTATTTTTACATAATTTCACATTCAATATGGATTTCATTTTGTAGATCTCTTTAAGTAGATTTTAAATATATAAATTTCATACAAAAAAATGAATATATAATATAAAAGTTATAAACATTTTAAGATTTAAAATAAAAAGAGGAGAGAGAGAGAGAGAGAGAGAGAGAGAGAGAGAGAAGCATGATATCATCATTTTCCGTCACCTTTTCTAACGGAAGTTAACTGCAGGGAGGTAACATGACATTTATTTTCAAAAGTGAGGGAGGTAAGTGAAATTTCAGATATTTTAGGGGAGGTTCCTGTAATTGTTAGAAACCTTAGGGGAGGTAAGTGAAATTTACCCAAATTGGGAAAACAACGATAAACAACTACAGAGGAATAGAGCCGTCTGGAGAGTTTCGATTCCTAATAAAGTCCCCAGAAATCGGGTGCAGGAGATGGTGTCATCGAAAGCGGTGTCGTCTTCGGCTTCGAGAAATTCGGATCTAAGACGAAAAAGGTCCTGTTCGTCTTCAGCAGCATCAACGAAATCTTCATCGATATCCGATCTCCATGTCCACAACAAGAATCATCATCACCATCAGATCAAGAACAGCAGCAGCAACACCAGTCTAGGCTCGATGACCATCATCGATAACCTCCTACCGAGGAATAACAACCAGAACACGGCCGCCGAGAGCACGCTTCTCGACGCTGAGATCACGTTGTTGGACGCAGCCGGAGCGGTGACGGCCATTAGCGATAACGAGACTAACGTTGAAATAGAACCCACCGCCAAAGATGAGAGGAAGAAGACAGTAGACGACGTGTGGAAGGAGATCGTGGCAGGCCGGAGGGAGTGTAAGAAGGAGGCGCCGGATGAGATGATGACGTTGGAGGATTTTCTTGCCAAGGCCGAGGCAGTGGAGGAGGAGGAGGAGGAGGAAGACGCGAAGGTGAAGGTGAGGCAGGCGGAGATGTTGATCGGAGGTATACATGGGTTTGATTCGATGAAGATGATGAGTCCTTTTCCGTCGCGGCAAGTTAGTGGTGGAGTAGTAGTAGTAGTGGGGTATGGGAATGGAGAGGAAGAAGTGATTGGAGGGAGAGGGAAGAGGCGAGCTCTTTTGGAACCCTTGGATAAAGCTGCACAGCAAAGACAGCGGAGGATGATTAAGAACAGAGAGTCTGCGGCCAGGTCTAGGGAGAGAAAGCAGGTCGCTTTATTTGGAGTATTTTTTTAAACACCCTTCTGTTTCCGATGAATGAATCAAGCTGTGATTTGTTTTTTTATTTATTATTATTATAAAATAATATATTCCAATTGTATCCTCATACGTGTAAAAAGGGTATGAATGTTGATGATGTGTATAGCTGCCTGCCCTCTTTGGTTTGTGGCATTAATGTACTTTAGTACTTAGACTTATGATGTTCCTTGGGTGTGGATGGCAGGCATACCAAGTTGAGCTAGAATCTTTGGCAGTGAAATTAGAGGAAGAAAATGAAAAGCTGCTGAAAGAGAAGGTAAATTTTGAAATCTAATAGATTTAGCTAGAACTGTCTTTCCCTGTTAGCTGCTACACTCTTTTCTGTTTGTGAAAGTTGAAATGTTGAACAGCATCTGAATATGATACTATAAATTAATTTTTTTTGCAAGATGGAGCTGGGTTTGGTTTCACCCTGATGTAACGCATTCCAAAATCATTGTAGAGTTTTAGAATAGTTGTGTGCCGAGATTTTTCATTAGTGATCAGACTTTTCCTGGTCAGATAATTTGAGTATGTCTTGTAGCAAAGCATGTTTGGCAGTGAAACTAGACTGCAAAGACATGCAATGCCCACCCTTGGGCCTTAGAATTTAGTTGTTATGTCAAGGTCTCAAAAGAAGTGTCATTCAGCTGATACTAACTTGTTTTGGAAACCGGCACAAAGTTTTTTTTGGGTTGCCACTGGTCTACTCCAAGTCTCTAACCAGAAATGAATCACCTCAACAATTGTTGCCGTCTATATTTTTGGCATGTCACAGTTGCATCTACTATTGCCATTTACCTCAGTACCTGTTGTTATGGACAGACGCAAGAATTGAGTGTGGGTTGGGCAGACACTATAATAAAAATTTATTGGGCGGCGAATCTATATAGTGGTTAGGTTGAAAATAGGGGGCCAACCAAGACCCCCTAATAAAGCTTTGTTCGATAAAGCAAACGATTCGTTCCGACAACTTCGGATGAGATTAATCCCTTTGAATTAGTCGGCGATGTTGCACCATCTTCAACTCTTCTTGGGATCGGAGTTTTTTTCGAGAAAAGGTCCCATCCTTCAATATCATGATTGGGTCGACCAGGCTAGATCATGAGTGAAATAGTTTTTAAAAAAATTACTACTGTATGATATTTATAAGAAAATTTTGAAACTTGGGTAGGGTGGTCGCCCGGGCTAACCCGCCCTAGCGTCCGTCTGTCCGTCCTTGCCTGTTGTAGTACTCTCTTTCACCTAAATATCCTCTAGTTGCCTACATGTACCTTATTGACATGCCTTTTCTTACTTGGTGGGCTTCTTTTGTTATATTTGTTTTTTGTTGAGTTTGTGGTCGTACAAACATGCACTCATTTGGTGTTGGATCATGGTATATAAGGTATTACGAGTCAGGTGCGATTAAGAGGCAGACACTGGCTGAATGCCATTTAAGGGGTTCTACCAGGATTTGCTTGGTAGGAATGATCACTCGCTCATTTTCCTCTGCTCAGTGTACCATGAAGGAATATTTGCTCTCCCTTAAAATTTGGAACCCTCGTGCTTTTTTGTGTTCTCCCTGATTGGTTAGTGGCTGAATCCCATTTAAGGGGTTCTACCAGGACTTGCTTGGTAGGAATGATCACTCGCTCATTTTCCTCTGCTCAGTGTACCGTGAAGGAATATTTGCTCTCCCTTAAAATTTGGAACCCTCGTGCTTTTTTGTGTTCTCCCTGATTGGTTAGTGGGGTCTCCAATTTTGATGGAACTACAGCACAAACAATGAAACCTTGTGAATAAATATTTGCAGTCAACTTGCTGATATATGATGCTTGTGTACCATTTTGATATTAAAGTAGACATCTCTTGTCAACATGTTGTAGGTTTTGTACTCCTTGGCTCCAAAGATCCTTATGTTTTTTTTGTTGTTGGTAAAGTTCTTTGGAAAAGCACCAGTATAAACTACTTTATGCAGTTGTTTGTTGGCACGAGAGACAAATACATAGCATCTCTTTGCTGTGCATACTTGCACATGAATTGACGGGGATAGCATATCTGTGTGGACCAATGCTGCAGTAATTTACATTTTTGGGTGTATGGAATTGTATGTTTCAGTATGTAGTTTTTAGCCATTACTTCAATTCTATGATTCCTTTGTCATGGAAAGATCTATTTACGATGTTGTGAGTGATGATAGAAGCGAAGACCAGAACAAAAGAAGAGGCAGGTGCTTGTGCATGCAAAATCTACATTTGCTTATCTGCACTACCTTACTGTAAGCTAATGCCTTCACTCCATTTGTTGGAACAAATCCAACAGGGCATCACAAACAAAGAACGGCTGATATCAATCAATTGGGAATGATAAAACAGAACTTTCAAGAACTCCAGACAAGGACGTCAGCAGATGTGGAATCACTGAAATCCAGAGTTAAAAACTTAAAACCAAGGGAAACCTTAAAAACGTATGAACAAGTGGGAGTGCAGCACAGTGTACCAGATATTAGACTCATTGAAAGAAAAAAAAATAGGGGGAAAACAGAACAGAAATCTACCGAAGACCAACAGTGAAGATGAAGACTGTAGTATCAGAGCATTTGTGTTAATAACAGAAACACATTGGTGTATGAGTTGAGGTTTTTAGTCATCCTTAAGTCTTCACTATGTTCACAAGTCACCCTAGTTTCCAGTTTCCACCTGCATAGATATGCAAGCAGTGTTCTAAAAGAAGGTCTGGAAGGCCAAGTACTCGCTGCCTAGGCGCTAGAAGGCCCCTCTCCGACTAACCCGATTAATTGCCCGACTAGGCGTCGAGTACTCGGCCCTGGAAGCTAGAAGGTGCTCAGCCGCCCTGGGAGCGCCTAGCGAGTTTTAGAACCTTGTTGCTTAAGTTATGCCTTGTAAACCAGACACCCGAGGCTCAATCCTAGATTGGCTGACCCAATGCTCCTAGTTTGCAATGAATATAGGTGACAGCAGTAATATTACAAGGTGTCGTATCTTGATGCTCAAGCTATGAAGCACTGACACTCCTAGAGGTCGACGTATTGATGTGTCGGACACGGCGGGATACGTACGGGACGCGCAGTTTTTTTTTTATTTAAATTTTCTGTGGGGGACATGGCCCTGTCTCTTAGTAATTTTTTTGGCTTTTTGGGGTAAATATGATATTTATCAAAAATATTGGGTTAAATTGTACTTTTTACTACAAATACATGTACACATGCATAAAACCATTGATCTCTTCTCTGGAGTGGAAACGAAGTCCAAAAATAAGATCTGGAGAATAAGTTGGAAACCCTAGGACGATTCGAACTCTGCTCTGTGTGTGTGTGTGTGTGTGTGTGTGTGTGTTTCCAGTGACAGTATATATGTTTTTCTTGCATACTATCTTATTTTACTGCTTGCTAGTTGCTGCCTGGAAGTGCACTTTCTCTTTCCTCATTTAGTTTCTAGTGACAGTATATATATGTTTTTTTTTCTTTGGTAAATCGGCGACTATATATACATTCATATTGGGGGGAAAATATTTTGTCCCCCGCTGTTTCTGTGTCCATTATTTTTACAATTGCCGTGTCCATATCCGTTTCCGTATCCGTGTCCGTGCTACTTAGTGCTCAAGTGTGATGTGTCGACTCTCCCCTAGCAGACCTGATGGCTAGGAGTAATGCTTTCCATTTATGTTTTCTCATGTCATGTTGTTGCAACTTCATAATAGTTGTTTTTTACCTTGTGTTCGTTGAAACCTAAGAACTAATAGAAGGCTTTTATTGCAGGCAGAGCGAACTAGGCAACGGTTTAAGCGGGTATGGAATTAGTTTTGATCTTTATGCTCTTTTAGGTGACAGTTATATGGGAACATGAACAGAAAGTTGGCTGGTGGCTTCCATCACTATTGTTTCTCAAGTTGAGAGGGAGTTAACTCCTGTACCATAATGCTCTTTGTCTATAAAACTCTCTTATTCAATACTTTACCTAATGGTCCTCATCAGTAGTTGGGTTCATCAAATGCTTTGCACTTTCCAATCATTCTGATTAAGTTTTAGAGAGTTTCGTGGGATAGAAGAACTGGCATCCCACCAAGAAGGAAAATATGACCACTTGGTAAACGAGGCTGTAAATTGGTACACTGGAAATAAATAAATAAATAACTGTCATTTTTGTTTGAAATTAAACATAATCTGACCTAATGTATGATTTGTCTGGTAATTTTGTATTCCTGGTGGTCGGGAATGGCACAATTCTTTGAGTTTAGTTTTCCTTCTTTTTTGGGTTTTGAACTTACAAGCCAATGAAACCTCTTCTTTGCTCACAGAACATTGCACCTCCATTTTTCACATGCACCTCTGTTTTTTGTTGGTGTATATTTTGGAGTAAAATTCTTGGTACTCTACTCAGACAGTCAGGGATATCACTTGTTTGTACATGTAATGTCAATCGGTAGGGGAAAAAAGGTGAAACTGATTGGTGAGGGAAATACCCGTTGACTTACGAGTACTACAGTTCTAAATGTGCTACTGAATTTGTACTTTTGACTTTCTTTGCAGCTCATGGAAAAAGTGGTTCCAGTTGGGAATAACCGAAGGCCACCACGTGTCCTTCGGAGAGTTCACTCCATGCAGTGGTAGTTATTTTTTCACCCTGGATATATTGGATGAAATGGATCCATTCTGTGTTACAGGCAATTCAAGGCTTGTACTCCAAACAATAGAATCAAATGAAATATTTTTGGCGCAGAACATGAGCATCTTTTCTGGCACATTTCTTTTTTCATGCAGATATGCATGCTGAAGAGTTGGAAGATTTAAAAGCATCCTTATAAGTATCCACTAGTGTTTTTTCTTTGCCCTTTCTGGGTTGTTTACCACTGAGTAGTTATTGCAAATACAAGCCTCCCGTCCCCAAAGTGGACAGAGGACGCTGGACTGGCATGTTGTGTTCATATATTTTAGACGTTTACTGGGTTATTTCAGCGTTAGTGGACAAAATCGTAGGGTGGTGAATAATATCTTATTTTACTTTATTAGACCTTGTTTTCTGAAGCTATTTTGCATAATCTGTCTTTATATTGTAAATTTGTAATATATTACATTCTGGCTTTAGTGTAATCTACGTATTCATGCACTCTTGCATCAATTAAATTGATTGATCATGCTCGAAAAAGGAAGAAAATGGTTAATTTGGTGTAAGCCTGAATCTTGTGTGTTTTTCTTTCTTGAAATTAGGCATACGAATTCGAGGGATCAAGCCAAGTCTACTAGTTGGCAATCCAATTAAAGTTTGGGCAAAATTTACTACTCCACCGTCCCCAAATAAAAGTAGAATATTCCATTTTAGGTTGTCCATTAACAAGTGTGTGTTTTGATAAGTTAATGGGTAAAAGTTTGTACGAGTATTATTTTGTTCTTTTAAAAAATTAATGGGTAAATAGTGAGTGCGTAAAAGTAGAGGATAATTTTGGAAAATGGAGATAATAGTTGATGTGAGAGGCGTAGAGTGGAGGTAGACGTTAATGTGAAAGATGTAATGATAATGTTTCTTTAATAAGTTGAATTTACAAAACAACATATTTAAAAAAGAATCAAAAGGGACAAAGGGATTATGAATTTTCCTAACGCAATAGTTGTATCGGATGCGGGTGGGAGTCTGAATTCAAAATCAAAAGGTTTTTTTTATCTCTGCTTGTGATGCGCCTTCCATAATTCCATTCGTTTGGAATTAGTACTAGTACAATTTTTGGTAATGTGAAGGATACCAGGGATGGGATGATCGTATATAGTATTTCCCTCAATTTCATTCCCATGCTTGTGATTCTTTACTGTGGTTCATTTAGCAATATTTCCAACCGAGAACGACTACGTACTTTTATATCCCTTCAAGCATCCAAAAGTATGAGAATATAGGGATGGCAATATCGATCGAACCGACTCTCTCATACCTGACTCTCTCTCCCCCAAAACCCAACCCCTCCCCTCTCCCTATCCCCACCACCCACCGCCACAACCACCGCTCCGTCGGCAACTACGACGACATCCGCCATTCATCACCGCCATCAACCTTTCCCCCAAAATTTCCCCAACCCATTTCACCGATCTAGCAGCTCCGGCTCCGGTACCATTTTAAAGAAATTTTTGGTAAATGGTGGAGCATGGAAATGCACTCACCTTGCAAATGCATGTGTCGGTGGACAAAGTAATTTTGGGGGAGGGGTCAGTTAATCCTTTTTTTCCCTTAATGGTTGAAATCCTTTCACGTGATTATAGGACTGTAGGAGCTCCGGCTCCATTGATCTTTGTCTTTCAATCTCCATCAAAATCGGAAATTAAAATCCGAAATGATCAAAATTATTTGGAAGTTTAGTTTCGAATATTGTTCGGATTTTAGTTTCTGAAATATTGGGCTTCCACCGGGAGTTAATTTTCGAATTCTTGTGCGTTGATCGGAAACTAATTTTTTTAAAGTTGTACACTAGGCGATTATAGAACAGGTAATGGGTTTCTCTCGTCTCTCTCATCCATGTTTGTTGTTGATCTCTGTTTTGATCAGACACTCCAATTTGAAGGAAGGGATCAGAGGCCATGGCGATGGCAGTGAAAGTGGTGGTGATTTGTGGAGGTGGTGGTCGCCGGAGATGGAGGCGGGTAACACCTCTCTCTCTCTCTCTCTCTCTCTGTGTGTGAATTGGGGAAGGGGAGAGGTTTTTTTTTTTTTTTTTTTTTAAATTTTTTAAAAAGGTCCAAAACGACATCGTTTTGGGCCAATTAACAGTTTTTGTGGTCCGTTAAGCTCCAACTCAGCATTTTCCATTAGTTTGGTAACGGATCCAGCCGGTGGGAGCATGTTTGAATAACGAAAGTGAAGTTTGAGAGTACGGTTGATAAAATTATAAGTTTTGGAGCTTTTTTTTATATTCAGGGCAAAATTTGGGGGATTTTTTGAAATTTTCCCTTGTAATTCTTTGAAAAATGACACCAAAGCCCAAATTCTTGGCCGATTACAAAGACGACTGATTACTAACCGATGTGGCTTAGCCGCATCATCTTTCTATTCTTCATGTCATTTTTCTCAATTTTGCTATCTGCACAAAAGCCCCCATCGATCAAGCCACCGATCTACGTGTAAAAAGGAGCCCCCTCCTTTTGGAGCAATTTAGAAAAAACATGAAGACCCCCTCATCTATTTTCATTTTCCATGGACATCCCCTAACCTTTTAAAGCGTTCACACACACCCCCACCTTTCACTGTTATCCATTCAGACCCCTTCCGTTACACAATCGTTTGCCGGTAAGTGTTATGTCATATTTTTCAGATCAAAATGCCCTTGAACTACTGTGTTCACAGTGGATAAATGTAAAGTAAAAAAAAAAAACAACTGAACTCCCAATTGATGAATATAAAGTACAAAAAATAAACAAATAAGCAAGTAAAAAAGATAGATATTGTTGGTGATTTCGGATCAGAAATAAACAACTAAAATTGGGGGAATCAAACCCACCAAAATTCCTTTTCTATAAGCAATGGAAGAAAACACCCACTGTGATATCTGGTTAGAGCAAGAAAACCAGAGGATAGAAGATAGAGAGAGATCTCATAGTTCCAGAAAATCAAAATGGGGTAATCAAACCCAGCAAAATTCGTCTCTCTATCATCACCTCAAAAATCGATACTCTCACCTTTCCTTTTCTAAGATCCCCTTGAGATCTCTCATAAATTCGGAGCCAAAATCTTAGTTCGTCCACACACTCTCTCTCTCTCTCTCTCTCTCTCTCTATATATATATATATATATATATATATATATATCAACAACCCTTAATAATAAGAGGCTTGGGCAATTGAGACCGGCTGCCCCCTTCGCCCCTCAATTTCAAGTTATTTACTTCTCATGCCATCCTCATGTGCGCTCGCATTGAATTCGGATGAAGCTTCTTGGAGAAGCTTGGGAAAGTAGCGTGTAACAATCCGGAAATGCATGATGGGCTCTTGACACGTTTACGCATGCAGAGGTTGTGCTGGCATCCTCTGGTGGCTTTGGCGTGTACTTCAACAGCTATGGCTAATCAGAATAGCTGTAGAGGCCGTGTTCTTGATAGTTGTTCTGGTCACTGGATGGAGAGAGAGAGAGAAGGCCAAGAAAAAGATGATAGACAAGAGGGATTCCAGTCACAGCCATGGACGATTCGTCTTGAGTGAGTAACCTATTTCTACGAACCCTAAATCGGCGGCTATTACTACAGCCAAGGCCACCCAGTGAAATCCCGCCACATCTGATTGTCCCATGGTCGCATCGACCACACCCACGCTCGCAACCTTAAGCTGTTCAGCGTCAGGGAATACTGTCCGGTGAGATTTGGTTCTCTTCTATTCCCTTTCTTCATATTCCTATTTTCTCACGGATCTTATGGGAAGCCCCAATTTTTTCACTTATTTTCGGTCTCCAACTGCAGGTGGTCATGGGTCTTTTCTTTTTCATATCATACAAACACAAAGCATGAGAAGAAAGCAACAAGGTGTTTGACTGAATGCTCAAGAAGGGGTGATGACTGATGAGGTTTAAAAGAAGGTGTTTGACTGAAGCGCCAACAAGGTGTTTGGCTGTAAGGTTTTTCGAAAGCATACAATTTAAAAGAAGTCTGTTTTATACTTTCAAAGTTGTGAAGGAGCTGTTTCAGAGGGTTGGAAGATTTTAGCTTCTATTAAATTTTGTTGTGATTGTGACTTGCCATGCTCACCAGATAAATTTGAACATTTTACTGGCTTCAGAATTTGCTCACTGCTATTGATTGTGCTGCAATTACCTAAATCTTTTTCATAGCAATTTTATGTATTTGCCCATTCAGACCTTGGGTATTGTCCATGTCCCAGATTATCTTCACAATGGGAGGTGCAATCGGTAAGGGTGATCTGTCCAAGGGTTGTACGACAGATACAAAGCTGGAGACCAAAATGATTTGAAGCCATGCAACGAAGAGCATCTAAAGGAAGTTCCATGAAATCATTCAACAGCATGATCTCAAAATTTCGCAAAGTTGATGAGAGCCTAGGAAAGTACAAAGATGTTTTCAAAGAATTTGGTATGTTCTCAAACTTTCCCCTTACTATGTAATTTTTGTAGAAACGGCATTTGCTAAATACTGATAAATCTCCATATTTATTTTTTAAGCCTCAGGGTAATAGATCTTACCAACATCTGTGTCTCTGCATTTATAGCTTCCTTTCAAATCCCTTAATAGATTCTGAGAAAACACTCCATTGTGTTTTATTGACACTATATGTAGAACTTCCAAAATTCGCATGCATATATTTGTAGATTAGAAGACCTACTTTTCTATAAATGCTTGTTTCCGATTGCAACCAACGGGTATGGTACTTGTGCATTTTGTAAGCAGCTCTTCTATTTCAAAACGTCCACACCATATTCTGGAATGGAACAAATTATTTACACTATGCCCGAAATAATAAAAGATTTCCTCATCCAAGTTAGAGCGCACCTATGGAGTTATTATAAATCAGTTAATAATATCGCGACTTTATACAGTTTGAATCTGCTGTAGTTGCAGATTTTACCATGATCCCAGTGCGAGATGGTATTGTAAAGATGGTCTCTATGACAAAATTTGAAGATGGAAATTATGTGTTATTGGGGTCTGACCAGGTATCATTGTATCCTAATTTTTGTTGCATTGAAGACAAGTTGTTCTGCTACCATATGTATGTTCATACATTTTTTTAATCGGTTACATTTGTACAGTTTGTTAATCTTAAGTCTTTTGTTTTTTGTTTCATTGTTTAGACAGTGTGCATAATTCTGTTCAAAATGAGTCATAAGATGTAGATTACCCACTGTTGGAGAAGGTAATTCGGAAGCATATAAAGAAGGAGCTCTTGCTGAGGAACCATTTGCAGGTGAGATGATACACATTACGTAATGAGTGCAACAACTCCTATACAGTTACACTATTGCCATATCCAGGTGGTAACTGTGTAAGAAACCACCATTTTTTCTAGGAAAGTTTAGAAAAAAGTTTTCCTTGAAACCTCGAAGAGACTACACAGGATCACACTTAGACTATTTGTGATGGGATCGGATGGGATGGGTTTTGGAGCATGGAATTCCTCACTGTAACAGAATAGTATCTGTCCATTTTCATCTATTATATGAGACACGAAATAACCTGTTGTTTAGAAGTTAACTGGTGGACCGGTGGTTGATTGAGATCTTTTCCGGGTGTACTTTTTCGTAGGTGTTGTGCATGCAGTTCTTATTTAATTTCCCTGCCCACTGTACTGTTGCCATCACTTCCCTCTAATAAGATGCTACCTGTCATCACCCACTGCATATACTTTATGTGCTATGTCCGATTCTTAGATAAATGGAAAGATTATAGCTATTACACACGAGTCACGGCTAATATCGGGGTGTACTATATGTATGTTACAAGGCTGGTACATGAATTGTTTCGGGACCTTTATGCAGCCATCTGTTTGGCTGATATTTGGTTTCTAATTATTTCTCCTTTTTGACAATGCACATTGAGTGCAAGAGCAGTCCAATGCTTGATTGTCCTCCTCCACCATCTACTTGTTCTCCCTTCGGGTTTGAAACCTCGAGTTTTCTACCCAAACTATAAGTTAATATCTTTAAATCAAGTTGGAAGATACACTTATTGATCTTTACTTACGTGCTATTCCAACCAAGCAACTGATGCTGTACTTTACTTGATGTGAGTATGCCCATGGAAATAGATCACAAGATTTGCTTAGCTAGGTGATGGATTTTCATAATATTTTTGTAGCATTTCTGGAGAGACTTCTTGGATTATAGAGGGGCTTAAATAGATATGCGGTGTCAAAGGTGCAGGAAACTACGCTAATGAACCAGAACAAGGCCACCAAATACATCTCGAGGCCAAAGATCAGTATATATCTTGAAAGTGTATAGTCTAATCTGATGCTTATATCCGCTTAGACAAGCAGACCGAAAGAATGTCAGAGGTATATATCGATAACGACAGTCAAATAGGGCTCTACAGTATTGTTAACGTGCAACATTGTGGTAGCAGCCAATACAGATGGGAGACAAAGTGCAAACCTGAAATCTGCAATGCAGTGTACACAATAAGTGAAGTTAGTAGAAACCCAAATGAGGAAATTAACATAGAACTTAATAAGTTGGGTTGAAATAGTTAGTGTCTTAGTGAAAAGTTAATGCTTACCAGAAATTATGCAGAGAATGGGGGACTCTCGTCTATTTACTAATTCCCAGCATAGGTGGTTCATTAAACCCAACCTCCTTAGAATGTTATCAACAAATGAGAATGGGGTCGTCACAGGATTCATCCTCCATTGAAGAGTAGACCGTACCAGAATGTCCATTCTCTGATTGTTTTGGCCTAAAAACCATACCAGTCTCTTCCACCTAAACAAACTAAAGAAACCCATATTAGAATTTAGGCAATCTCTAAAGTGACAAATATATGTCAGAAAAAGAAGAAACCCACATTGAAATCTTATAAACAAAACTTGGGCATAGACGATGTAATCAACATATATATACAAATCACAGAAACTCATGTAGAGATTTGAGAAACCAAACCTGGTTTTACTCCATATATGTTGGAATGCATATTTTAGCATAAATCAAAGAAACCCATATTGGAATGTAGAAAATAAACAAGGGTACGTAATCTGTATTCATATTTGGTGGCCTTGTTTTGTCAATGTACTGTTAATTGTTATCTTTTGTTGCTTAGAAACCTATTTTTGAATATCTTCTTAGGTTTCTGGGTTCATAGTGTTGATGAACGAGTGGTTTTTATACCTGATTTGCTAGGGCTCTACTCGTGTCCAGCTTTGTGTGTCCAGGTAAAGGATGATCGAGGTTATTTATATTAGATTGGATGCCAAGTTAGTCCTGCACGTGGACATTTTATTTGAAGGATGTTCTGACTCTTATTTTTTAGATGATGGTCGTCACCAACAGGCATGATACTCGTGCGGAGCATGAGGCAGCTAACTCGTGACAACATCTTTTACTTTGGTCTTGTTTGGGGCCCATCTGGTTGTGGTCACACTGAATGTGTCTCTCCAAAGGTCTCGAAAATGGGAAACAATACCAGGAAGTCTTATTCAAGGTTTAGAATTATCTTATACATCAAATCTTTAGTTAATTGGAATTGGGTTTACGATTTTGTGTTCCATTGGGGTTGTTTATTGATTTATATATTCCCCCTTAGTTAATTTGGTTTCATTTCTCTAGGCAAATTTTTCCAAGCTTTATGGTTGTGCAGCAATCAAGGACCCTCATCATCTGCACTAACCATCTCGATAAGCCACGTTTTCTGACCGTTCCCAAGTTTATTTACTTACTAAAATAATTCCATCCTTTTTGGGAGCTATCAGATGCCTTAGAAGTCTGATAAAAAGGGGAAAAAGTGCCTTGAGAAGAAAAGGTAAGAACCTCAAGCCCCATAAGAAAAGTTCAATTTGTAACTCTGGCAGTATTTGGGTGTAATTGCATTTATCTACTCCCTCCGTCCCAATTTGATAGTCCACTACGAAACTACGTGCAATTTTCAAACTAAAAAATAATGTATTTATCAAAATAATTTTTGAATTTTTTTCGTACCGTATTAAAGTTCTCAATGAGATCTATCAAACAAGATCCATAATTCATATTCTTTGAGGTTCTCATTAAAAGATATAAGCCGTTGAAAATGGCACGCAATCCCAAAATGGACTATCATTTTGGGACGGATGGAGTAATTATTATAATGAACAAGCAAAAGTTTGTAGCCTGGGGCTGTAATAGTTATATTATGCATTGCTATTTATGTTGTGTAATGCAGTATGGTTTTGATAAATAATCTGTTTCATATATAGACCTCTCATCTGCATAATTTGTGAGGTTACAACGTTGTTTATAGAGGTACTTGATTCAACGCTAAGGATGAAAATGCCCTTCCATTACTGGGGTACAATGAACTTCCTAGATGTGTTTGCTTTAGCTGATATAGGAATAGCTTTTACTAATGCAGTCTATATTTCTGTTTTGATTCTTAACCTCCTATTTTATTTTTCATATTTTCTCAAGTTCCTAACATTGATCCATGCTCTTAAGGAAAGGAGTTCACGGTCCCCCAAACCAGGAGTTTTTCAGGCTCGAACGCAAAAAAAAAAGACATGAACTACAAAACAACGGGTTTCACCTAACGTGCAAAGCACGTACTGTAAGGACCTGTAAATTCAAACGTTATCTTAATTCATTACGGGTGTAGAGTAAAATTTTATTACCGTCAATCCATGTAATCGCAAACATATATGTACGGGAATGTGTGTATCTTGATGTACCGAGGGGTCAATGAATTGTAAGGATGTGTATTTCGAGGTGGTGACGTGTTGTAAGGATGTGTATTTCGAGGTGGTGACGTGGTTTGGGAATGTTAAAAATATAAAAATAATGATTGGAAGTCGAATTGGTGGTAGTAGAATGAGATTTTAGAAATTTCTAGGAGATACCAGTATCCCCGTTTTGAGATACCAGTATCTCGCGAACAGAGGGATTTTTAGACTAGAGATACCGGTATCCCCTGCACTTTTCTGCAACTTTTGTGCCCGAATTGGGGGTCCTATAAATAGAACCCTTAGCCCATTTTTCACCTCCCACACCACGTTTTGAGCTCTAAACACACCCCTCTCAATTCTCTCTTCAAATCTCACTCAAATCCTCATGATTTCACATCATTCTTCAACAAATCTTCAAGATTGAGATCAAATCTCTCTCAAATTTTGGATTTCTCAGTCAAGGAGGTAAGAATACATGTTCTTAGCTTGTCTCTCTCTCCCATCACGTTTTCCTCTCTCTCTATCTCTCTCTCTCTCTCCTTGGTTTTGGGTGAAACCACACTTGTATTGATGAATATTTACTTGTTCTGGACCTTTGATCTTGTTTCTAAGTTTGTGGAAGCTCATTCTTGGTGTTTGGAGGTCAATGCATGGTGGGTTTGCTTGATTCCTTGATTAAAAGCTCAATCCACTTGAGGTAGGGAAATTTCTACTCTTACTAACTATTCTAAAGTGCTTGTGTGTGTGTTGCCCATCAATTTGATCACCCCTTTGAATTTGCTAGAAATCCATGAATTTTCCCAATTTCTTGTCATTTTAAGTTGGGTTTATGTTTAATCTTGGTCTTTGAGAAATTCCTTCATAACATTGTTGTTGAATGGTCTTTATGTGCCCTTTTATGTTGGATTGTTACTTGAATCATGATTCCATTTCTTTCCTTTGGGTATTCACTTGGTATTCTCATTCCCTCAACCTTGTTTTGCGTCCCATAAAATGCTCCGAACACACTCATTTAGATGGTTGATGTTTGTCACGCCCTCGATTTTCAACATAAATAAATAAACATTTTTCTCCATGAAATAGCTCAATAAACTCATAAATTAGTCCAAAGGTCATCTCACAATGCTACATTGATAATAAATGATAAATTCAAATTTTGGTACCCGTGTCCCATATAAATTGTTTCTCCAAAATGTTACATTCTCTCAAAAGGAGATTTAAATACAACTTTAAATTTCAAATGATGAGTTTTCTGACAATGAAAATTCTTTCATGCCATGCTTCAGAAATGTCATGCATCCCTCGCATCCCAATTCATGCCGCTTGGTTATACCTGAAAGACTGAAACAGCAAAGGGGTGAGCATTCACTTCGCACAGTAGGTATCCCCTTTTTGTTTCAGACACATAAATGCACAACAAAATGTAATGAACATGAACGTATCATAGGATTGACAAATAGCAAGCAAGCCCCCAAGCATATCTTTTGATTAGAGCAACCGGACAATAACACTTCCCGTATCACTCATGCATACATCAACGGTATAACATTTAGATAACGAATTATAGAACTCCACTCTAACTCCATCGCAAATCTCAATGTCGCTATTCATCAACTTGATTTTCCGTATGTTCACTAGTGATCTAGTCATTCGCATCCAACAACCCTCATAAAGACCGTCTCCACAACAACATAATTTCACATCAACAAAAGGTTGCAAAGTGTATGATCTCTTCCTTTGTTTCCATTCACTCAATTTAAGCCCAACTTCCAACATTCAATTTCCGTTTCCTCCATGGTAACCACTATTTCACTATGTTCGTTAACTCGAGAACATTCTAGCATCCTCTCTAATTTCATCAAGTATATCCATCAACACACACTGGTCAAATCAAATATGCAACGCGTGCTCAATAGAGAATATCCGTCACATGACCAAGTACTTCTAAAGCATCCACATTTTTCAAGTATCCATATGTACTAAATATACCCACGTACGACCAATGCTAAATGCAAGTGAAAATGATGAACATGGGCATCACACAAAGAAAAGTATAAGACTTATGAGAAACCAAAAGAATAGATTGTACCCAATAAAGTCACTAGGTTCCCCTACAACTAATACGTCGTACCCGATATGTAACTGACACGTCGCATGAATCCAAAGTGTTCATCTTTCGTATTTCATGTTCATCATAATCATTCCATTACCATATTCCTCGCGACACGCCAGAAGGGCGGACCGAGTATCCTTCCGGGCATGCCATATAGGCCCCGTGTCCACTTTCCTCTTGGTCCAGGTACATTCCTCGCGAAACGTCCATAGGACGAACCGAGTATCCTTTCGGGCTACCATTTAGGCCTCGTATCCGATGTTGCAAGTCACAATTCCATTTGTTAAGTTTTCATGTTAACCTCGTGTCAAACATGATGCGTGTGTCAAATCGTCCATATATACGTATCTCATAAACCCGACTCGACGATTAACCAATTAATGCACTAACCGTATATGTCAAACTTTCGTTAATCTTATCAACACAATAACACCCTCAACAACAAGAATTTCCCATGGCTAATAAGTATCTAAGTGTTACCAAATCAAGAAATCATATCATGTGAGTGGAAAACACGTTCGGAGACCAAACACGCGAGTTGGGAAAAGCCGGAACACAAGCAACACTATCTCAAAAACTGCCAAAACCGCCCGGGCGGCCATGATTCCCGCCCGGGCGGGTTTTCCAGACAGCATGCCAGAAAACTGCTCAAAATGTGATTTTTGGGGATTTTGCTCTAAAACTCCG